>PVKA01026666.1:0-31456 GCA_004027165.1 Ctenomys sociabilis
TGTAAATAGTTCTCGTAATGTTTTTGTGTCGTACAAAGTGCATACATGATATTATACTTCCAGACATTATTATAGCACATGTCTCTAATCAGTGAATGAAGACAGTGTAGCTATATACTTATCTTTTGTAGCTGAATTATATCACAGATTGAAAAATTTAAATTTTCTACCTTGTTACTCCAAAGTGTCTGTCCATAGTACTAGAAGCCAATTTAATATCTTGTCCAACCACTATTAGTGCAAATTTTGCTTCTCATAAAATTATCCAGAAGCACAGCATATTTATCCTAACTAGTGTTTATACACACACATCATGATTCTTCCCTGTACACCACTTTTTTTTGTCTAGACCTCTCAAAGATGAGCACTCCATTCTCATTAAACCAAATTAGGTACCTGAACTCGGTGACACATTCCAAGACAGTGCCAGAACTCCACAATATTAGTGAGTTATCTGAAGAAATTGTTGACTATAGCCATTTACAGCTCAACTTATTATTATGGCCCCATGTTATATACCTCCTTTTTATACTTTTCTGCTGGATGGTTAAGACCAAGATAGATCAAGACCTATATATCAAAGATGTAGCTTTTGTTTCTGATGAGGGCAGTGAAGTCCCCTCAGGGTTTATCTTGTAATCCTCTACCTTACTCTATAGATCCATTCTCTGTGTCACCCATGCAGATGAGTCACAGCCAATGCTTGACCTGTTTGCTTTCTATGAGAGCCTAAGAGACACTTTTCTCTCCATGTGACCCTGTCCAGGCACACTATACACCATCAATCTCTTTCCTCTGTGGCTCCATAATCTCCTTGATCAGAAAAATTTGGGGCACAACTGAGTTTCATGATGTTATAGTACAGATTCTCCTATGCCCTGAGTCTTCGCTGACCTTGAAAGGCTAGGGCCAAAATGTTGGCTGCTCTACGTTGGTGGTATAGTGGTGAGCATAGCTGCCTTCCAAAATGTTGGCTGGTCTTGGGGCTCTTCTATTTCTCCAATTTTGATCTGTGAACTTAGGTTGTTAACCATCCAGAAGAAAACCTAATTAGAATCCTGCAGCATATGCCATTCAGTCTGCCCTAACTATCTGACTCAATTGTCTTTAGTTGTTGTTGTACAATTCAATTTGTATTTCTTCTTTTGATTTCTTATACTAAGGAGACTATATGATATTTACACATGTGTGCCTGGTTTATTTCACTTATGAATATATGTTCCAGTGGAATCCACTTCAATATAAATGCTTCAGGCTAATCATTCTTTACAGCTGTGTAATATTCCATTGTATAGAAATACCACATCTTTTTCAACCATTCCTCATGTGATGGACATCTTGGTTGTTTCCAAGATTTTGCTATCACAAATTGTGCTGTGATAAACAAAGGTACTCATATATCACTATGATATAATGTTTTCAGTTCCTCTGGGAAAATTCCCAGTAAGGAGATAGCTGGCTTGAATGGGATTTTCAGTCTTACTCTTTTGAGGAGTCTGATCTCCACAATAGTTGTACCACACTGATCTCCACAATAGTTGTACCAGTCTACATTCCCACCAGCAGTGGAGAAGTGTTCCCTTTTCCCCGCAACCTCTCCAACATTTGTTGTTGGTTCATTTCCTTATGATAGCCATCCTTTCTGGAGTGAGATGGTATCTCAGTGTTGTCTTTATTTGCATTTCATGGATGGATAGTGATGTGGAACATTGTTTGGTATATTTATTCGCTTCTTTAATTTCATCCTTTGAGGTGTGTATTCATCTCAGATGCCCATTTCTGAACTGGGTTTTTAAATTTGAGTTATATCTTAGTTATACCTTTGTTCCTTATATATTCTAGACAGCAGACCTTAGTCTGATTCCTCATTAGTTATGATTTTTTCAAAATTTGTGGGTTGTCTTTTCACTCTGTTGACAATTTCTTTTGATGTGCAGAAACTCTTCAAAAAAAGGTGATCCCAGTTGTTGATTCTTTCAAGTGTTTCCCATGCAAATATATGTTTGTTCATGAACTCTTTACCTACTCCTATGTCTTCAAGAGTTCCTCCTACTTTCTCTTCCAAGAGATTGAGTGTTTCTGTTTTAGTGCTTAGAACTTTAATCCATTTTAACTTTAGTTTAGTGCATGGTGATAGAGCTGAGTCAAGTTTTAGTTTTAGCATATAGAAAGCCAGGTTTCCAGCACCATTTGTTAAAGAGGCTATCTTTCTTCCAGTAACCTTGTTTAGCCCCTTTGTCAAAGATCAGATGGCTGAGTGTGTTAGTAGATGGCTCTGCATCTTCTAATCTATTCCATTGATCCTCAGGTCTATTTTATTGCCAATACTATGTTGATCTTATCACAATGGCTTTCTAGTATAATACCAAGTCAGGAATTGTGATGCCTCCTGCCTTGTCTTTATTGGCCAAGATTGCTTTTGCTATTCTAGGTCGTTTGTCGTTCCAAATAAATTTAAAGAACAATTTCTCTAGGTCTGGGAGGTATGTTGGTGGCAGTTTGATAGGGATTGCATTAAATCTGTACAGCAATTTTGGGAGTATGGCCATCTTCATGATGTTGGTTCTTCCTACCCAGGAGCATAGAATATCTTTCCATTATCTGAAATCTTCTATAATCTCTTCTCTTAAGGTGTTGTAATTTTCTGTGAAAAGATCTTTGAATTCCTTGGTTAAGTGAATTCCAAGGTATTTCATTTTCCACAGTGCTATTGTAAAAGTTATTGTTTCTATTGTTTCAGTGTGCTTGTTATCTGTGTAGACGAATGCTATTGACTTTTGAGTATTGACTTTGTATCCTGCTATGCTACTGAATTTCCGTATCAGTTCAACTAGTTTCTTGATGTAATGTTTGGGGTCTTCTAAGTACAGTATCGTGTCATCTGCAAATACTGATAATTTAACCTCTTCTTTACCTATTCTTATTCTTTTATTTCTCCCTCTTTTCTAATTGCTGTTGCTATTGATTCCAAAACTATATTGAACAGGAGGGGAGATAGAGGACATCCCTGTCTTGTACCTGATTTCAGAGTAAAAGATTTCAGTTTTTCCGCATTTATGATTACATGAGCTTTTGGGTTCTCATACTTGGCTTTTGTCAACTTAAGGTACAGTCCATCCATTTCAATTTTCTGTAGGACTTTGAACATGAATGAGTGTTGGACTTTGTCAAAAGCTTTCTCTGCATCAATTGAGATGATCACTGGTTTTAGATTTCAGTCTATAAACATAGTGTATTACGTTTGTAGATTTTCGAATATTGAACCATCCTTGCATCCCTGGGATAAATCCTACCCGGTCATGGTGTATGATCTTCTTGATGATTTGCTGTATTCTATTTGCCAGGATTTTGTTGAGTATTTTTGCATCTATGTTCATGAGGGACAGTGGCCTGTAGTTCTCCTTTTTGGTTGTGTCTTTCCCTGGTTTGGGAATCAGTATTATACTTGCCTTCAGAAATGATTTTGGGAAGGCTGTTTTCTTTTCAACTTCATTAAAGAGTTTGTGGAGTATGGGGATTATACCTTCTATAAATTTCTTGTAGAATTCAGCTGTTAATCTATCAGGACCTGGGCTTTTCTTTGTTGGTAGGCTTTTTATTATGTTTTGTATTTCCTTCGCTGTTATTGGCTTATTGAGAGTTGTTGTATCTTCTTAGTTCAGTTTTGGTAATTTGTACCTTTCGAGGATTCTGTCCATTGCTTCTGTGTCTTCCATTTCTGCGAATGTAAAGATTCTCGAAGTACCTATGGATAATCTTCTGAATTTCCATTGGGTCTGTGGTGATTTTACCCTTATTCATCCCTTATTGCATGTACTTGAATTTTTTCTTTCCTCTTTTTGATAAGGTTGTCTAGAGGTTTATTGACTTTATTTAGTCTTTCAAAGAACCAACTTTTTGATTTGTGGATTCTTTGAATTGTTTTCTTCATCTCAATTGAATTAATTTCTGCTCTGATCTTTATGATTTCTTCCCATCTTTGTGCTCTGGGTTTCTTTTGCTCTTCTTTTCTCTACATGTCGGAGGTGCAACATTAGGGTGTTTAATTGTTCCCATTCTGTTTTCCTAATGTGTGAGTTCATAGCTATGATTTTTCCTCTAAGAACTGCTTTTATCACATCCTATAAACTCCAGTAAGTTGTGTTTGAATTTTCATTGAATTGTAGATAATGTTGAATTTCTTGTTTAATTTTTTCTGTGACCCATTGGTTGCTCAGTAGGGTTTCGTTTAATTTCATGAATTTAGCAGGTCTTTCTGGTTTCTTTTGTCATTTAGTTCCAGTTTAATTGCACTGTGGTCAGATAATGTGCATGGGATAACTTCTGTTTTCTTGCATATGCTTACACATGACCTCTGGACTAGTATGTTTTCTATTTTGCAAAATGACCAGTGTGCAGCTGGAAAAAAATATGCATTTAGCTATGTTTGGGTGGAACACTCTATATATGTCCACCAGGTCCATTTGTTCCAAGCTCTAATTCAGTTCTGCTACTTCATTGCTAATTTTTTATCTGGTTGATCTATCTTTTTGAGATAAGGGGATGTTAAGGTCTCCTGTTAAGATTGTGTTCTTAGATATTAGGTTTTTCATGTCCATTAAGATTTGTCTTATATAGTTGGGTGCTCCTGTGTTTGGTGCATAGATATTTATGAGTGTTACTTCTTCCTCTTGAATTTTTCCCCTGACCAATATATAGTGGCCTTCTTTCTGTTGTTTTATCCTTCTTGGTTTGAAGTTGAGACTCTCTAAGAACAGAATTGCTACTCCTGCATTTTTTTGAGGTGCTAGGGCACATAGTATTGTTTTCCATCCTTTGACTTTGAGCCTATGAATATCCTTTTGAGTTAAGTCTATTTCTTGTATACAGCATATTGTTGGATTTTGTTTCCTAATCCACTGTGCCAGTCTATTTCTATTAATGGGTGAATTGAGTCCATTTACATTGATGGTTATAATTGAAATGTGTTGACTTATATTTGCCATGATATTTACCTGCTGTTTACTCCTTTGTATCCTGTGTTTCATTGTCTGTCCTGTTTAGTGGGTTCCTTCCATTCTCATTCATGGAGTTCTGGTCATTGTGGTCTCTCTCTACAACATCTTTCAGCATCCTGTGAAGGGATGGTTTTGTCATCATGGAATTCTTTAGTTGTTCTTTATCGTGGAAGTATTTCACTTCTCCATCAAACTTGAAAGAGAGTTTTTCAGAGTATACTACTCTGGCTGGAATTTGTTTTTGTGCAAGACTTGAAGAACTCTGCTGCATGCTCTCCTTGCCTTCATGGTTTGTGTAGAAAAGTTGGCTGTAATTCTGATGGGTTTTCCTTTGAAAGTGATCTGCTTCTTCTCTCTAGTAGTTTTCAGTATATTATTTTTGTGTTGGACTTCTGGGATCTTGACTATTATATATCTCGCTGTGTTTTTACTTGGGTTGAAGTTGTTTGGTGTTCTGTGTGCTTCAGTTACCTGGATGTTGGATTGCTTCCTCATGTTTGGGAAGTTTTCTATGATTACTTCTCCCCAAATTCTTTTATGTCATTTGTATTGATCCTTCATTCTCATTGATACCAATTAATCTCACATTGCTCACCCTGGCATCAACTTGCAGATGATGGATTTTTTTTCCTGCATTCTCATTGTTTTTAAGAGATCCTTTCTCACCTTTTCACTAGCTGCACCAGCATCTTCAAGATCTGCAACTCTGTCTTCACTTTCACTCAAATGTTTTTGTAGACTCATGGCTGATATTTTTAGTTCTTATATATCTCTTTGACTCTGTTTTATATGTTCTATTTATTTTCTGTATTGCTCATTCAAAGAATCTGTCATATTTCTGATCTCAATTTTTTTATCCATGTCTTCTTTAGAGGTAGTTATTAATTCTTTTTCTGCAGAATTTCTTCCAAGTTCGGTATCCTCTGTATATTTCTGCACTTGTTTCTGTATTTCAGATGCTATGATTTCTAAGAATTCTTTTTTTCAAAGAATTTTTTTTATTTTAGAAATTATTTCTGCTTTGAGTTCCTCATGACCTTTCTGCTGTTGTTTCTTTGCTTCAGAGGCTGTTAATTCATACATTTCAGCTGGAATAGTGCTCTCTGCACTTGTTCTGGGTGAGCATTGGTTTTCCCCCTGATGTTTCCGCATTTGTTTCTTTATTTCACATGCTATGTGTTCAGATATTTCTTTTTTTATTTCAGGAATTAATTCTCATCTGAGTTCCTGTATACCTTTCTGCTGTTGCTCCTTTACTTCAGTATCTGTTAATTCATTCATTTCAGCTGCACTAGTGTCCTCTGCACTTACTGGTGGACTCCAGGCCTGAGCTTTCATTTTTCTCCTTGTCTTTTTCATTTTGTATAGCACTGACCTCTGAACTGTGGTGTAGAGCTTTGCTGCAGCTATAACTTTAGCATGTACTGAGATTCAGGTGCCAGTCTATTACGTATGAGATTATCCAGTTATGCCTGGCCTGGATCTAGCTGTTGTGTTCAGTTCCTTTTTGCTGCAGCTCCTGTGGTTCCCCTTTGTTGGTTCCCTGGTCAGGCAAGCAGGAACCTAACTGGGATGCAGAATGAGTTGTGAAAATTCCCACAATCTTGGCTGGCTTTTGGGCGAGGATCCGGAAAGTTGGTGGATCAGCCCTAGTATCTCAGGCAGGTCGCTCTGTAGGTGGGCGGGCCTGGGCTTTGGTGGCTCTGCTGATCTCCCAAAAGGATAGTGGATGTTCTTATTCACCAGATAGGGCTGTCCTGGGTCAGCCAAGCTGTGCTTGGCTTGAGTCCATGGCTGCAGGGTGGGACGTGGGACCACTGGGAACTGTCTCTCCGGCACATTGGGCCTGGAGCTCTCATTCACTGGCCAAGCTGTGCTGGGTCTCGGGCCGGGGGGTCGGACCTGAGACCACTGGGAAATGTCTCTCTGGTGCGGTGGGCCTGGAGCTCTCACTCACATCTAAGCTCGCTGGGTCTGGGGCCAATTTGAAGATTTTATATTCTTCCCATAACTCAGGAAATTTAATGAAAGTTGAATAATGTTCTCAAATATTACCACATTGCTGAATGTTATCTCTGACATAAAATGATTAAAACACTAAGGAATCAATATGAAAGGTCTTTAATAATTGAAAATATTTTCTAAAACTGTTAAATTAAAATCAATCTCTGGTACATGACTAAGATTTCATTTGATAATTTTAGGGGGCTCAGTAGAATAAGCACTTCCTTGGCAAGCGCAAGGGCCTAAGTTCAATCCTCGGTTCCACCAAAAAAAGAAAATAATATTAAGGGGCTGGGGAGATAGCTCAGTAGGATAAGTGCTTGCCTGGCAAGTGCAAAGACCTGAGTTCAATTTCTGGTCCCACCAAAAAAAACAAACAAAACGTAATAATAATAGTAATAATTTTGAACAAGGTATAGGGTTTTGGCATGTTCCCCAACCTGTGAGATAGCAGCATTAGAGAAAACAAAATGTGATGAATTTGTGGGCTCCTTTTCTCTTTATTTGTTAACTTTTAGGGAATTGAAAGCAAAGAGCTTTGACTCCACAGCTATATTCCAGAAGGTAACTAATTTTGTTTTATGTAATCATCCAAATACTCCCTCACCTGAGTTACTACTTACTACCTATATGCCCAAAATCTCATAGAAAAGTAAAAATAACAAACCAAACAAATACAAATCACAAATGCTAAGCATAAAACCAAACTACTGGTTTGCCCTGCACCACATATTTAACTTCTACATCATTGAGAGTAAATAACCAACATTAAAGAAGCATTTTTGGCAATAAACTATTTTCAAGGAACTAAGAAAAAGAGAAAAGTGGGTAAGTTGCAGGTGAGAACTGGTCAAAATGGAATCTCCTGGTATATCTTCCAAATGCTTATAATAGCAAGCATAGTTATCATGAAAGAAAGGCCCGTAATGTTTGTAGGTAAAACTATCTAGTTCTTCAGCATTTTTCATATAAATCTCTGGGGAAATCATGTAAATTCTCTGAGTATCAGCTTCTCTATAAAATAATAATAATATATATCTTGCACAGTGTTTCTGTTAAGATGAGTGCTTAACATGCTACAGGTGCTCAATAAAAGAACACTAGGTTTATTATTAGAGCTTGGAGTATTTTATATTTTCTCTAAATGCAAATTATAGCCAAAGCACTTTATAAAAGTACTTTTCCCTATCAAAAGTAATACATAACCAAGAGTTAGAGAGAGTGGGAGGAATGGGTGGGCTAGAATAAAAAATACATAAGATGTATTGTGTACATGTAATGACTCTCTGTGGTAAATTTAATCATTATATACTATAAATATGTACTAATAAAAATTAAGTAAATAAATCAATGACTTTAGTTTTTTTAAAAGAAAAGTAGTACAGTACATGCATATATAGTCACAGTGGAAATATCTGGAAACACTAAGAAAGAAAACTGAAAATCACACCAAAAGATAACATGTAGTGCCTTGCCTCTTGCCTTCTTTACTCATCCTAAGCCTTACAAAGAGAATTCCTAAAAGTGAAAGTCTTCAGACATGTTTTTTTTCCCTTTAGTCCTAGCTTCACATAAAGCCACTAACTTCTGGCTTAGAAATAATCTCTCTGAGGGGATTCACTACTGAAACTCCAGGCTCAACACAACTAGGAGACTATGTATGTGTGGAGAAGCCACTGGAGCCTGAGGGTAGCACAAATCTCCCTGAAGACTCCTTGTCCCTTTGGATTTCCCAACTAGATAATCCTCATCACTATGTCACACAGATACTAGAGACATCTTACTATGCATGATTTTTTGCAGGCTGCTTTATTTTTCCCATATTGATATACCATATTAAATTTTTAATGAAATATATCATTTTAATTAATACATAAAAATTGTATGCATTATGGGGTATCCTGTGATGTTCTAATCCATGTATATATGGTGTGCTGCCATATACTACTCAAATTAAACATATCTACCTCCTCACCATATCTCTAGGGTGAAAGCACTTAAAATGCAGCTTCTTAAAATGCATTCTACACTACTATTAATATCTGTAGTCATTGTATTAGGCAACAGCATACCTGAAATTTTTATTCTCATCCAGTTGTAACTTAGTATCCCATGTTGATAAAGATTCTAAAGTTAGCATTGAAATGCAAGAATAAGTATGAATTTATCTAGGATAAGAAGAAGTAAGATATGCAAATTAGTGTAGACAAAAGCAGAGAGGCCTAAGACAGGATGGTATTTTCAGGAAATTAAATTTATCTTATATGGCTATAGTACAGATGTTGTGCTATCGAGCAGGGTGCTTAGGGGATGAGAAGCCTTGAAAAAGAGAAAGCCTGGTCAATTGGGTCATTAGTCAGCCATGCAAAGCCTTTTAGGTCACACAGCCTAATGTCTAAATGCATGAACTTCACTTCAACATGTCCTGAATTCTAATTCTAGATACTCCACTCACTTAATCGGGGAAATTACAGAACCTCCCTTCAGTTTCAGCTCCCTCATTTGTAAAATGGCTATGTTATTTCAATCTAAAACATCTCCTCAAATATAAATAATTTAAAAAGCAAATAAAAGAAACATCATAGGAAACAGGGAGGTAAATTCAATGGAGAAACAAAGGAGATTTGGGAAAGAGAAGAGTGGAGAGAGGTTGGTGGAAATGATCAACATACAGTAAGCATATGTACCAATTTGCCCAAAATGAATGTAATTATTATGTGTAGCAAACAAATGAATGAATGAGTGAATGAATGAATGCATCTGTGTATGGCTCCTAAAGTCTTATGTGTTCAGAGGTGACATTTGCAGAAGTGGCTGGATTGTGGAGGTACTCTCCGCATCGAGGGATTGACTCAGTGATGTGTTCACAGCTGAGCTGCTGACGGGATGTAGGGTGTGGTTTGCAGAGGTTGTTCACAGGGGAAGAGCCCTGGAAGGGTACATTCTCTCTGCTTTCTGGCTGCTGAGGGCTGAACCTCTTTCCTCCACCATATCCTTCTGCCAGGCTGTTTCTGCCATGGAGCCAGCCAACCATCCATGGGCTGAACTCTCTGATTTCATGAGCCAAAATAAACTGTTGCTTCAAGTTGCAGGTGTCAGGTGTTTTAGCTCAGCAACAAGAATGACTAATATGAGCTTTAACAGAACGTGTGTAGAAGAATGAGCTCAATCAATATTCAGTTGATTCTTTTTGTAGTACTGACAAAGTCACAGCAAAATACATTATCTAATACTGAACCTTTGTGACTAGAGGAAATATTAGGTTAAGTTTCTGAGAGCTTCTGGCCATAACACCTTCACCAATTTATCAATATATAACTTCTATTTGTGTTTCTGATATGGACCACTGATTCATTAATATCAGACTCATGACATTTCTTATAACTCATACCTCATTAGGGATCATTTACACATATATTTCTACATAAGGTACAAGGTACATGATAGCCTCTTTAATCTTAGGAATACTGGACAACACTCCAGCACTGTACTTAGAGACTGCTTTGAACAGCATAGTCACCAAGAAAAAACACAAAATGTGAGAATCATGGTATTAAATGGACTACGAAAATTATATTGGTTTACACTGAAAAGCTGAAGCAGAACTCAGAGCATGGCCTTGTTTGACCACAACTGGAAATACAGTCAGCATGAGTGACTTGGGGTTTTCCATGTTCTGTGGAATGTTATATGTGACTATGCAAGCTCCAGAGTATTGTTTTCAGGATTACCCATAAATTTGAGGAAGTAGGCAAATAAACAATGCAGAGCTCACAAACAATAAGCTCTGATTTCATATATTAGTGACTTGGTGACCATGTGTTTGGGAATATTCAATAAGTTGAAGCTTTCTAAGCTGAATGGTGACTCTCAGATTTTCAGTCATAAAAAAAGGAGAGCATGGAAGCAATGAAGATGGCGTAAGGGATGAAGCAGGAAGCAAAATCTACATCACAGAAGGAGAGGGCAAGAAAAAAAGAGAGTCCCACATTGGTCACAAAGTTTCTAAAGTGGAAAATTTAGCAGTTAAGTCAGAAATTCAGAGATGGGATCAAAGGATAAGAAACTGGCTGTTCCTTAAATCAGGTGTGGTGGCACATACCTGTAATCCCAGTGCTGAGGAAGCTGAGACAGGCGGATCACTATGATTCTGAGTTGCACAGTGAGACCCTGTTCTGAGTTCATGAGAGACTGACATGCCTATATACATACATACATATATACATATATGCACACACACACACACATACAAATCTGTCAGGGGATGTAGCTCATTACAAAGGCCCTGGTACCCTTCCAGTACAACCAAAGGAGGAAGAAAAGATAACCTCCCTGGGATCCGCAATACCAATTGTTTTTGCCCTTCCTTTTTACTTATCTTTGCTATCTGTTCTTTACTAACTAAGCCATGGGAAAGGAAGCAACTTGAAGAGGTAATCTGCCATTAGTCAGGAGTTAAGAATGAGAGCCAACTATATAGAGATCAAAAGCCCCTTTCCAGCAATGTGTTCAGATAACTATGAAAAACCCTATCCAACATCCCCTTCATTTAATGTAGCTGCAATCCCATGTGCTTCACAGACTGTACAATGTACTGTACATACAATGTCTCCCAACTAAACTTCTCTTCAGTATCATATGTCCACTCAAACTTTCAGCCTGAGCATAGACCTCGCTTAATCCAGAGAAGCTGAGAACTACTTCTTAAAGAGCCCAAGAACTAATATCAAAACCACATCCCCTCTTGAGCCTAGGGCAATGGGAGAAATTCTCTGACATGGCCCTATAACATCTTAACTTCATTTTTTCTCACAATAGACTACCATACATTTTATGAGTGGCCAGGTACAAATTTACATAGAATTGTTATACATAGAAGTTGTTGCAATAGTAGACATTAGCTCTTGTTGTTCTGGCTGCCTTGTGGGTGCCATGAACTATTGTCTTCTATGATGATTCTCTACCAGGCCATCCTGCCTCAGAGACAGCTCTTTATCACCTAAAACATCTAGAATCTGAGCTAAATAAATGCTTCCTCATTAAAAATAGAACACATGAGAAGTCAGGGTAAGAACAGACTATGTGATGTGTGTAAAGGAAAATAAATTGATAAACTGTTGCAGGCATAACTAAAAGCCAATTTCTTCAAGAACTGAAATTTAAAAGTAAAAGGAGTCTGCGTCACAAGTCCCATGAGCACCAACACAATCAATGTATCTTGTAAGTGAACTCCTCATTTCCTCCTTTCTTGAGACCAAATGTGTTTTTCTTCCTATGTTTCCCATGGCACTATTAAGATGAAGTTAAAAATTGAGGAATTACCAGTTTTGTCTTTATTTTAAACATCCTCACTGATACCTATTAACAAAGTAATAGAATTCTAACTCCTTAACAGGTCTTCAAACTGCTTGCTTTCCCCTTTCACCAGGCTGCCACCATTTCCTCCTGCCTGGCGTACTACAAGAGCCCCTGAACTGGCCATCCTGCCCACGGTTTTTACTTGGTGCCACATTATTGTCAAAATTTCATTCTGACAGGCAAATGTTTTCATATGCATAAAACCTTTCTGAGGTTCCCTCTGCCTTTATGATAGTATTTGTGCCTCATATCATGGCTTACAAAGCCTTAGAAATATCTTAGATTGCTTTCACTGTTCCCTCTCATAAGGGTGCAGTTCCTTCCTCACTGTTTCACCTGCTATCAGCGGAGATTTTAATTATTCCTGGAAATTTCTCAAGTCTCCTCAAAACAGAATAAGATGCCCCTCTGTGTGTGCCCACAACAGTATACGTACTGCATCTGCCACTAATGTAACTGTCTACCAGCTACAAATGAGCTCCTGAGTACCAGGGGCAAGGGATTGTTCTTCACTATGAGCTCAATGCTTGGCACACTGCAGGGACTCAGTTTGGTTGAAATAAAGAATAGAGGAATAAATAATTCAATGAATCAATATGTATTCCTTCTTATAAATCTCAACAAAATTTTCATCAGCCTTCTTCAAGCAAAGTTAAAATACAAGACAAATAGCATTTACTATTTAAAAACAAATCACATGCTTGCTTCATCAGCACATGTATTTTAAAGCAAATCTATGAGATAGAGCATCTGCATGCAAAGTGCAAGGCCCTAAGCTCAACTCCCAGCATGAAAAAAATAAAAATAAAAAAATTCTAATCAGTTATGTGTTAACTCTGCCCATGGCAAGCCTGTATAATGCAGGGACAACAATCTCCTAGTCATTGTAAATAAATATTAAAGTTAAAAAATCTGTCATGTAATGTAAATAATAACTACCATCACCATTCTCATCATCTTAAAACTTTCAGAGGTATAATTCATGGCTCAGATGGAAGGGTAAGCACCTTGGCTACAACAATATAGGGTGTAAGCAATGCAGCCCAGCAATCTTTCTTTAATTTTCCCTTCCTTTTGTTGAGTGTGCATCTACTTTTGTACCACTGGAGAAGGAACAAACTTAACCACATTGGTTCGGTCTTGCTTAAATAACAGAGGGCCAGTGAGATAGCTCAGCAGTCTAAGCATCTGTTTAGGCAAGGGCAGGGACTGCACCAGCCCTGTCCACAGGTGAACTGAACCAGCTAATGGACTGGGCATGGTGGCACATGCCTGTAATCCCAACACTGGGAGGGCTGAAAACAGGAGGATCACTACAGAGTCCAAGCTGCATAATGAGACCCTATACCAAAATACATAAATGTTTTTTTAAAAAAGAAAAGAGCATAAAATTAAGGTTCCCTGAGCACAAATGTCTCTGAGTTAATACAAGAGAATATATCTAGAGGACAAAGGTAATGCTTAAAATTTTATCAAGTTCTTTATGTGAATACCACTTAATATGTTTAGAAATGTAGTACAAAATTTATTTGGCTGGTGTGATAGGTGCAACATTTACTCCTACCTTAGTGATAAGCCAAATTCCTGAAATTACACATTACATTATCTGAGTGACATTATTTGAATAGTCTTGCATATTAAATAGTTAAAATATGCCAATTCTGAGTTTACCTTTATGTAAAACACTATTGGCTATTAGCTTCTTCAGCTTCAAGTTCTTTTCTTGGAAATCTCTCTCTTGTTCTAAGTAACTTTTTTCTTTATTTTGCTTCATTTTATTTTAAAGGGTAAAAACAAAACCAAAAGCAAAAGCAGAGTAACATGGAAGAATACATATTCCACATATTTTCAAAACAAAACTAGCAAATTGACAATGGTTGTTTTATTACATATTTTTATCAATAAATATGTTGCTCAGAATAAAAGATATAGGTTTGTCCAAGACTGGACAAATAATTGAACTTTAACACTTGTTTTCAGTAGACCTTATATATTTTTTCCTGTCCTTTGTAATTTATTATTTTTTATTTGTTTTAAGGAGAGCATAATAATGACTGGTTAAAAAAAAACAGACCCAAGGACTTTCTCTCTTTTTCTCAAAGGATCTCACTATGTAGTTTAGGCTGGCCTCGAACTCACTGTGTAGCCCAAGCTGATGTCAAATTCATAGTGATCCCCCTTGCCTCAGCCTCCCCAGTGCTGAGATTATAGGAATATGCCACCATGCCTAGCTCTGATTAAATTTTTAAAGAATTTTATATTGTTTAACAATGTTACCTCATAAAATGACATTGGGTTTTGTTTGCTATATCCTTCTCATACCTGAATAATCCAAAATAATATGCCCTTAAGTTATTATTATTTAAATTAGTAACCTGACCAACATGGTTCCCAGCTACTAAATATTTCATTCTCCTCAGAGACAACCTCTGCCTATTTTTAAACCCCCCAAGGGTAAACAACTCATTTTCATCCCATGTTTACACTATATTGTATAAAGTAGGCAGCAAGTTGTTTATATATTTCACCAACCCAATAAATCTTTATAAGATGATTATGTGCCAGAAACTGTCTATTATTTATTCATTCACATAGTACTTACTATCCACAAAAAAAAGCACTTTCCATGCATTCATGTGGTGAGAATTTAATGGTAAACAAGAAAACAAGGCTTCTTATTCTTATGTGCCAAATTTTAAAGGAAGACATAGATATTTGTATTTCTTCAGTATCTGAGATTCCACTGAGTTATACATCAATAATTTTTAACAGCAAGGTTGACAACAGTAACCTGTTGGCCAAATTCAGCCTGTTGTTCATTTTTTATGAGCCACAAGCTAAAAATGACTAGCATTCCTAGTTGAATTTTTTAAATCAAAACGAAAATATCACACAATACATGAAAAGTATACACAATTCAGTCTTCAATATCTATAAATAAAATTTGAAACAAACACAGCCATACTCATGTGTCTATGTTGACAGCTGCTTTTATACTCCATCAACAGCAGTAAGTAGCTGTGACAATGACCATGTGGCACTCTCATGTTAATTGCTTTCCACCTCCTAGTGCACCATAAATTGCAACAACACAGACATAATTCTACAATATTTCAAATGTCTCACGTATTGTCATAGTACATTTTTATTAGTAGTATACAGTACCTGACATAGCAAAACAAAAAAAGTGAACTTCAAAACGTTATGGTTCAAACATACATACCATGGAAGGTAGATAATAATTTTTCTATTAAATTAGTTGATAAGGCATTTTACTATGGGATGATACTATAACTATAAAAGGAGACAGCAATATGCAATCAAGAACACACGACTATATGTCCAACTCATGGAAAGTCACTGTTATAATTACATCTTTTTTAAAAAAAAATACATTACAGCAAAATTTCTTCAGCAAAAACATTCAAATAAAAATAAGATTACAATCAAAGGAAATATCTGAGTGGCTTATTTTTTATCTAAGAATTGAAATCTATTACCAGTGATGAACTAATTATGTACCATTACTACAGCAGCAAACAGTGTCTAGAGAAAACAATTTTATAGGAATATTAATCTCTTAATGAAAACACTTGTTTAGGAAGTCAAAGGTATCAACTTATTAGTCATCGTAAAAGTAAGACCAATTATTTTGAGTGACTTTTCTTAGCTTTTCATGAGTTGAAACATGCTATGAGTACTCCTCAGTTGTTCTTTACACAAAGAATCCGTGCTAATTTTGAAGTAGCTGAAGAACTTATCTCCACAAATAGACTGCATGGAACAACTGCATGCAAGAACATTTTCAAAAACTTGAGAGAACACTAATTCAAAACAACATAAGTGGAATATGCTAAGATATGTTACATTTTATAGTTGTAAAATTATGAGTGGAGCAAAAAGAGACTCCCACAAAGCTTATAAAAGTTCAAGGTATTGATGACAATGGTCTGGGAAGATTACAAAGTAACTGGAAAATTATCACCTAGTGGAATCGTAACTGCGGCAACATCATAGCGTAGTGCATTGCTCCTGTGTCCACAGTGAGGCTGGTGTAAACTCATGTATGCTTGCCAGGCATATAGAACCACTGCATACACAGTTATGTTTGGTGCAAAATACCTGATAATCATAATGTATGATGATGTTATGCAACTATCACACTAAAAACTATGAAATCAATGATTTATTATATTATTCATCAGTAGTTGAAACTATTATGTGACCAACATCAAAATTCCAACGTCAGGGGCTGGGGAGATGGCTCCGCAGAATAAACCCTTCCCTGGCAAGTGCAAGGACCTGAGTTCAATCCCTGGTTCCACAAAAAAAAAATTCCAACATCACAAGATAGTAATGAATGTTTTCTAAAATATACCTGCATATTCATAAACTAGAGACCTTTACTACCTCAAATTCCAGCAATGTCACATGTTGGTAGTGAATGTTTTCTAAAATATACTTTCAAATTAATATAATGGTGACTTTCACTTGTTCTGAGTAGTTTGAGTTCTATTATTACTGTGAAGTTTTCTTAGAAAGAAAACTTAATGTCCTAACTTACCTAACCATAGAGCCATTTGATGCCTGACAGTAACAGAATTTCATCATCTCTTGAAATTTGGGTCAAAATATTGCTTTTCTGAACCAGAAGAATCCCCCTCAATTTGACAATATCATTAAATATTACACAGTTATAGAATTTAGCTTCTGTCATGGACGTGATAATGTTTTTTAATGAATTAAATATAAAATTATAAGGCAAAATAGGACTTAAATACAAAACTCATACGACAGAAAATCCTTTGATGACAATTAATGCTTGAATCACAAGTAATGTCAAGCTGTATCATTTACTTCTTGTACTGTTAAGAGATAAAAAATGAGATTTCCATTTCCACAAGATTTTGGAGCAGATGTATTTGCTGAACTCAAAATAAATCCATGTTTTCAAACCTTGATGCCAGTGTAAAGGAAATTTTCATATTTCTAAATTATTTATCAGTGCAAATGAGGAATTTCCACCTAACTTTCAACTGGAAGTGACTTATCTACAATACAATGACATGTAAAAGAGAAAATATCAAGAAAAAAATCTAATAAATTATACATTCGCCTTCCTGGTGATGAATGAGCTGAATTAAAATCATATGCCTGTAGATTGATATCATTATTTGGCAGTACCTTTTCTGTGAAAAAGTCATTTTCAAAAATGAAATATATAAATTCTTATTACTGAACAGCATCAAAAGATAAACATTTGCAATCAATTATGATGAAGTATGAGCCTCCCAAAAAAGAATTCCATTACTCCAGATTATTAGAAAAAAAATCTATATTACATAAAACTATTACATTTAATCTATTAAATTTTGTACAACTTGTTTACTCTGTTGTATAAGTGTTCGTGTTATACCCTCAATGTCACCTGCAATGTCAATTACCAAAAAGATGTAGCGCCCTCTACTCAAGGTTAGAAACTACAAGATGTAGGAACATAAGCTCTTTATATTTCCTAAAAGCAGATCACAAACATAACAAATAATAAAACCTTGTAATAGGTTATGATTAATATCACTGAAAGTCTAAATGTGTCTTTGTCTGAAAGACACTAGGAATAATAAAGGAAAAGCACACAAAGAAATGGACACCCACTGGAGCTCATAGTCTCCAGGCAGACTTAAGACACCATCATTAGTAACAAAGAGGAAGGAAACAGAATCCAGCGGCCTGGAATTCCAATCATTCCCTATTTATCTGGCCACTATGTAAATCTCTTAGATTTGTGTGTAGTTTTATGGAGACAGCAGGAGCCAAAATCATGAGAGAGACATACTTTCCAATCTATGATAAGTACTAACAACCAATTCTGAACCAATGTAAAAAGTAAGATGCATACACCTTTGTAGTCAGGAGTCATTGGATATGTAATAAGGCCTCACACTTATGTGCTGATTGATCAAATTATATGAAGTGTTTAGCTAAGTGTCTAGTGCCAAAAGTATTAGCAATTTATTATTATTATTATTATTATTATTATTATTTATGAGAACTTATCTGCTGTCACCACTCTCCTTTCACACCCTCTGCTTCCCATGTTCCTCCTCACTTTCCATTTCTGTGCACTAAGCACACAATGCCCCTGCTCCCTAGAACTGTCCCTCTTTGCTCACCTCCTGGCCTTTTCATTTCTCCTTCCTAACCTCCACCCACTTTCAGTTTTCTCTTTTATACTCGGGGTTCTTGACACTGACCTCTTAATACTAACTATAGACTGCAATACTAAGTTTCCTTACCAGCTGACTTCATGAGAGTTAGTTAGGGGAGGGACACAGAAAAAAAACCAATGAATTTCTTCTAAATATTTCCCTCTCCATGGAGGCACCATATACCTACAAGCAGCCTGGTTACTCCTAGATGATAGCTCCTGAAAGCCTCTTCTCCACAATTCTAGCTCCCACTGAACTACAGGAACTGGATTTCCTTCTTACCCTTTGGCCCTATTGGGGTGTGACAGATGACACCTTTCTTGCCCTCTATCCTTTCTTGGCCTCTCTCCAACCTGTTGTGTGCAAAACAGTGCCTCCATTTTGAACTATCAGGGTTAATTCTGTTTTCCATTGCCCTCGTACTGATGAATGCCCCCTCACCAAATTTGTCCTCACCAATCTATACTCATATGGAAGTACATTTGACAACACTATTCCCCCGGGCTAAGAATTCCCAATCTCAATGAGGAAGCTCGCACCTGTATCCCAGACCTCAGGAGGCTGAGGCAAGGAGATCACTGAGGTCAGAGCCAACCTGGGCTACACAGTGAGTACTAAGCTAGCCTGAACTGCCGAGTGAGAACCTGTTTTAAAACAACTTAAAAAAAAACTCTCTCTCACTATAATAGGATAGAGAAAGGGGAGGGAGGAGCAAAAGAACAAAGATGCACATAAAATCATTTCTAATTTGGTTTTGGGATGGAGGTAAAAGAGAACTGGAAAATGGAAAATTACCTAAAAGAACAAATTTGCCTATTAGTAAGGTGGTTGCCCTCGGTCTTATTTTATCCAATGTGGCATATATCTTTAAAATTATTTCTGAAACTTTCAAAACAAATACTATGAAATTGAAGCAGAAAATAATTATAATCATTAAAACAACTGCAAAAAAATTAAAAAACCACTAGAGACAAGGATAATATAATTGACTGTATGAGAAGTAAGAGGATGAAGCAGTGAAAAAAAGAAATGTACAGGAAAGTTCAGACACATGCAAGTAAAATATTGAAAAAACTGATGATAGTTATCATATTTCCTATACTTAAAATGATATAATATTTAGCTTAACTAATAGACAATCTTAAATTTTACATTGTATATTGCAAAAATTTTCCAAGTCAATCAGATAAAAATGATAGCATTAATGAATCATGAAGTGATTAAGTTGTAAAGCAGGGGAGTTGATACCATCCTAGGTTTGTTTAAGAAGTAAAATGCAAGGGGCTGAGAAGAGATGTCTCAATGGAATAAGGGCTTTCCTGGCTAATGCAAGGGCCTCAGTTCAAACCCTGGTTCTGCCAAAAAAAAAAAAGAGGTGAAATGATTTTTACTCAAACCATAATTATCTTCACTACAAGAGTTATTTACTATTATAATAAATATTTGAACCCAATATTGGAAAACTTGGCATTTTGTCTGATTTCAGATTTTGTTTTTTGTTCATTAGTAAGGTACTCTCTAACTTCATCATGTACACATAGTCATCTGATCTCATTAAAATGCAAACTGACTCCTTCTGTCCCAGATGGGACATGAACTTCTATATTACTATCAAGCTCCCTGGTATGGCTCAAGCTGCCTATTAGCATACTAAGACCAACCCTTTTGAAAATATTTGTTCTTGCTCTTCCAGTTACATTTTAAAAGTAGTTCAGAACACACAGCTGTACCAGTCACCTGGAAACTGGGTAAAACACAGATTTCTCCTGGATCTTGTATCTTCGCTGCAGTGATAAAATTGTATGTGATAAACCAACATAGAACTACAAATGCACACCAATGAGTGTGTCTAAAACTAATGAAACAAGATTTCAATATTGTTCTGCCAAATGCATGACTCCACAATATTTTTTCCAAACAAAAAGGTTTGTCTTTAAAGTACATAGATTAGTTCATAGCCGGATAATTTACATTTCTAACAAGTTTTCCAGTGAAGCAGCAAGCCTGCGACTGCACTTTGAGAAGCAGGTGGTTTCACATCAGAAGTTAATTGAAAACTCTTAATTGCCAGCTCCACTGAAGATGAATTTAATAATTTCTAAGAGAGAAAACTTGATCATTAATATTTTTTTAAGTTTTAATGTGAGCAATACCATTCATGATAGCACCAAGAAAACTTAAATGCCCAGGAATTAACCTAACCCAAGAAGTGAAAGACCTCTACTGTGTAAACCACATTACTCTAAAAGAGGAGATTGAAGAGGACATCAGAAAATAGAAAGATGGGACCCTGGATAGAGCTCAGCAGCATGGTGCCTGCCTGGCAAGTACAAACTCTGAGTTTGATTCCTGGTTCAAAAAAAAAAAGAAAAAAGAAAAAGAAAAAGATGTACCCTGTTTCTAGATAGGCAAAACCAATATTGTTCAAAATGGCTATACACCCAACACTGATATACACATTCAGGTCAATCCCAATGAAAATAACAATAGTATTCCTCAAAGGACTAGAGAAGACAATATTAAAATTCATATGGAAATAAAAGAAGCCTAGAATTGCAACAGCATCTTTGCAACAAGAACAATGCAGAAGACATCAAAAAGGACAAAGAAGTTATAGTACAAAACAGCAGTAACAAAAATTGCATGGTATTAGCAAAAACCAGACATTTTCAGCTATTTAATTTTTGATAAATGGGCAAAAAAAAATACATTGGAGGGTGGAAACTTTGGCTATCTATAGACAGAAGATTAAAGCTGTATCCCTATTTGTCACAATGTACCCAAATAAAATTAGAATGTATCAAACATCTAAACATTTAAACAAAAGCAACTAACCTACTGGAAGGTAAAATAGGTGAAACACTTGAAAACATAGGTGTAAACAAGGACTTACTTCCTGAACAGAACCACATATGATGGCACATGAAATAAGGTCAAGAATCAACAAATGACAATGCATCAAATATAAACCTCCTATACAACAAAGAAAATAATTCGCAGAGTGAGGAAACAACCTACAGAATGGGGAAAAAAAAAGTGTACCAGCTATTCCTCAGACAGAGGATGAATATCTCTGAAAGGAAAAAGCCTACTCAATTAAACCACTTAAAATAAAAGATACAATCAAAAAGTGGGCAACAGAAATGAACAGATACTTCTCAGAAAAAGGACAAAAGGGCAATAAACATACAAAAATGCTCAGCATCTCTAGACATTAAATAAATGCAAATTAAAACAATTCTAAGAGTTCATATTACACCAGAAAGATGGCAATCATCAAGAAATAAAAAAAGAACAAATGCTTGTGTGGCTGCAGTGAAAAAGGAACCCACCTATACTGTTGGCAAGAATGTAAACTAGTAGAGCCACTATGGAAATCAGTATGAAGATTTCTCAAGGAGCTAAAATTAGAAATTCCATTTGACCAAGCTATTTCCCCTCTATGCATCTTCCCCCACAGAACTGAAGACATCACATTACAGCAATACATGGCTACCAACATTTACGGCAGCACAATTCATAGTGCTAAATCCTGGAAGCAGCATGAATATCATCCCTTTCCAACCTAGAATTCCACACTTCTGTGTGTGTCCTGGAATATTGCTCACCTGCAATATAAACATATATCTGTGCAGTGGAAAAAGGGTTCAAGACCAAATCAAGTTTAGAAATCACTGATCTAGGTTTAAATGTATTTTTAAGGTCATAGCTCTCAGAGGTACTAATACGCTAATAAGGACTAGGAACCTCTAATAAGGTTTATGGTATTAATGGTCCCATTTTCTAAAATAATAAGACTTTTTTGAGATAGGGTACAGGCTTGCCTCGAGCTCACAGTGATGTTAAATGAAAAACAAATAAAAATACAAGCTTAAACACCATATGGCATCTCTCATTTCAGTAAGGCAAAGTACAAATACAGAGCAATAAAAAGAAAAATAAAAGATCATTAGGAGGAAACAGAGAGATAGATTATTTGCATGGCTGCAGTGAAAAAGGAACGAGAGACCAAGGATGAGGGGAGTAAGAAAGAGTAGGAGTAAAAAGATTTGAAATTTAACATGTACCATACATACATAATAAATGTAAAGAACATGTGTCATAAATGTGAATTAAAACAATATAACATATAGTCTCCCTAGTATAACAAACGAAAAGCAGAAATACAAAAGGAAACGTACAACAACTAAAATCAATTGAGTCAGATGAGGCAAAGCGAATGACATATGCTGCAGGATACTAATCAACTTTTCTTCTGGATGGTTAACAACCTAAGATCACAAGTCAAAGTTGGAGAAATACAAGAGCCACAAGGCCAGCCAACATTTTCGCCCTAGCCTTTCTAGGTCAGCAAAGACTCAGAACATAGGAGAACCTGTACTGCAACATCATGAAACTCAGGTGAGCTCCAAATTTTCTGAACAAGGAGATTATGGAGCCACAGAGGAAAGAGATTGAAGTTCTATAGTGTGCCTGGGGAGAGTCACATGAAGAGAAAACTTTCTCTCAAGCTCTCACAGAAAGCAAATTGGTCAAGCATTGGCCGTGACTCATCCACATGGATGACACAGACAAAGGATCTACAGAATAATGTACAGGACTACAAGATAAACCCTGAGACGACTTTACTGACCACATAAGAAATATAAAGTTCATGTGTTGGTATATAAGTCTTGATCTATCTAGATCTTAACCATCCAGCAGAAAAATATAAAAATGAAGTATACATTGTGGGGCCATAATATTAAGCTGAGCTGTAAATGGCTATGGTCGACAACTTTTTTGAATAACTCATTGTAGAATGCTGGACTGTGTTGGATTGTGGTGTCGAGTTCAAGCACCTAAGTTAGTTGAATGACAATGGAGTGCCCACCTTTGACAGGTGTAGACAAAGGAAGGGGTATAGAAAGAAAAAATCATGATGTGTGTGTATAAACAGTACAGTTGGGATAAATAATGCTGTGCTTCTACATAATTCTATAAGAGGCAAGATTTGCACTAATGGTGGTTGGACAGGATATTATGTCGGCTTCTAGTACTACGGTCATCCACTAGGAAAATAATTATTGAATTTTTGATATAATTCAGGTATAAAAAATAAGATAAATAAACAGCTACACTCTTAATTTACTGATAAGAGACATCTGCTATAATAATGTCTGTAAGTATAATATCATGTATACACCTTGTATGATACCAAAACATTATGAAAACAGTTTTCAATGTATTAGTTTATCAAATCTATCTTGTTAAGGTGTCTTAAAACTGTCTGATTGATATTTTTACTTCAATAAAATAAAAAATAAATTAAAAAATATATATATAACACACTGTAAATGTTTTTCAGATAGCCATTCTAGACTCCTTACAAATGTTTTGTTGACAAAACTAAGCCTTATTTACTCTAGAGATTTGCTAAAAACAGTGTCCAGAACTCTGATCACAGTTATTGCCTAACTTACAAGGATGCTGTGCAAATTAAGTAGATAAATGTATATAAAGGCTTTGAAAATCTTGGAAGGATAGTAAGAAAAAACAATTACACTATTGTTAGTACATCATACTGAATCTAAAAAGAGACAATTCATTCAAGAAAATAGGAAAATAAGTTGCTTATTGAAAAGAGGGAGAAGAAATTAAGTAAGGTTGTGAAAGACGTCTACATTGAATACTACAAAACACTGATTGAAAAAAACTGAAAATTCAAATAATGGAAAGGCATGCCTTTACGGTATTAAATAGCAAATATTGTTAAAATTTCCATGCTGTCCACACAGATCTACAGGTTCAATAGAATTCTAATTCTGTAAAGCATATCAATCACATGCTTCACAGAGTTAAAAAAAATCCTAAAATTTGTAGGAAACCACAAAAGGCCCTGAATAGCCAAAGCAATCTTGAGCAAATAGGACAAAGGTGGAGTTATCATACTACCTGACTTCAAAATATATTACAAAGTTGTAACATTCAAAGTTGACATTAAAAACAAAACAAACAAAAAAAATACATGAACCAACAGAACCCAAATAAGAAACTGGGGGAGGGGGACCACTTGTTTATTTTTGACAAAATTTCTAAGAAAATACAATGAAGAAAGGATAATCTCTAAAAGGTATATGGAAAACTAAATATCTATACACAAAATTCAGTTAGACCCTCACCTCTCATATTTCAAAACTGACTCAAAGTGAATTGATAATTCACTTTTAAGAACCAAAACTATGACACAAGTAAAATAAATATGTATATAGGGGAAAAGGTCAGTGACATTAGTCTAAACAATGATCTTTTTATATACAAAACCTCAAAATCAAAAGGAACAAAAGAAAAAAAAAAAAGACAAATAACATTACTTTGACCTAAAACAGCTTCTGGACAGCAACAGAAGGAAAGTCTCTACAAACTCTGCAGCTAATAAGAAGTTAACCTCTAAATGTTACAAAGTACCCAAATAACTCAGTAGCCAGAAAACAAATGTAATGGATAGAATATTCAAAAGGATATTTCTCACAAAAAAAAAAAACTTCAAATGCCCAATGAGTGTATGAAATTACTCAATATCTCTAATCACTAGGTCAATGTAAACTAAAACATGACCTCACACCTCTTAGAATAGCTTATATAAAAGGAAACTGCTGAGTACTATATGAAGAAAAGTGAACCTTATACACTATTGACACAAATGTACATTTGTTTGGCCACTATAAAAAATAGAGGATCCGATTGCTTATTAGTTAGGATTTTTTCAAAATTTGTGGGTTGTCTTTTCACTCTGTTGACAATTTCCTTTGACATGCAGAAGCTCCTTAAGAGTTGATCCCAGTTATTGATTCTTTCAAGAGCTTCCCATGCGAATATAGGTTTGTTCATGAACTCTTTACCTACCCGTATGTCTTCAAAAGTTCCTCCTACTTTCTCGTCCAGGAGATTGAGTGTTTCTCTTTTAATGTTTACATCTTTAATCCATTTTGACTTTAACTTAGTGCATGGTGATAGAGCTGGGTCAAGTTTTAGTTTTTGGCATATAGAAAGCCAGGTTTTCCAGCACCATTTGTTAAAGAATCTATCTATCTTCCAATGAGCTTGTTTAGCCCCTTTGTCGAAGATCAGATGGCTGAGTGTGATTATAATGCCTCTGCATCTTCTAATCTATTCCACTGATGCTCAGGTCTATTTTGTTGCCAATACTATGTTGTGGGGAAAAGGGAACACTTCTCCACTGCTTGTGGGAATGTAGACTGTACAAAAATTGTGGAGGTCAGTGTGGAGACTCCTCAAAAGAGTAGGACTAGAAATCCCATTCAAGCCAGCTATCCCCCTACTGGGAATTTTCCCAGAGGAACTGAAAACATTATATCATAGTGATATATGTGTACCTATGTTTATAGCAGCACAATTTGTGATAGCAAAATCTTGGAAACAACCAAGATGTCCATCACATGAGGAATGGTTGAAAAAGATATGGTATTTCTATACAATGGAATATTACACAGCTGTAAAGAATGATTAGCCTGAAGCATTTATATTGAAGTGGATTCTCTGGAACATATATTCATAAGTGAAATAAACCAGGCACACATGTGTAAATATCATATAGTCTCCCTAGTATAAGATGTGAAAAGAAGAAATACAAATAGAAATGTACAACAACAACTAAAAACAATTGAGTCAGATAAGGCAAAGTGAATGACATATGCTGCAGGATACTAATCATCTTTTCTTCTGGATGGTTAACAACCTAAGATCACAAGTCAGAGTTGGAGAAATAGAAGAACCATCAGGCCAGCCAACATTTTGGCCCTAGCCTTTCAAGGTCAGCGAAGACTCAGGACATAGGAGAACCTGTACTGCAACATCATGAAACTCAGGTGAGCTCCAAATTTTCTGAACAAGGAGATTATGGAGCCACAGAGGAAAGAGATTGAAGTTCTATAGTGTGCCTGGGGAGAGTCACATGAAGAGAAAACTTTTTCTCAAGCTCTCAAAGAGAGCAAACTGGTCAAGCATTGGCCGTGACTCATCCACATGGATGACACAGACAAAGGATCTACAGAATAAGATACAGGACTACAAGATAAACCCTGACGGAACTTCACTGACCACATAAGAAACATAAAGTTCATGTGTTGGTATATAAGTCTTGCTCTATCTAGGTCTTAATCATCCAGCAGAAAAGTATAAAAATGAAGTATACATTGTGGGGCCATAATATTAAGCTGAGCTGTAAATGGCTATGGTCGACAACTTCTTTGAATAACTCACTATTGTGGAATGCTGGACTGTGTTGGATTGTGGTGTGGAGTTCAAGCACCTAAGTTAGTTGAATGACAATGGAGTGCCCACCTTTGACAAGTGTAGACAAAGGAAGGGGTATAGAAAGAAAAAATCATGATGTGTGTGTATACACAGTACAGTTGGGATAGATAACGCTGTGCTTCTACATAATTCTATGAGAGGCAAGATATGCACTAATGGTGGTTGGACAGGATATTACGTTGGCTTCTAGTACTATGGTCATCCACTAGGAAAATAATTATTGAATTTTTGATATAATTCATGTATAAAAAATAAGATAAGTAAGCAGCTGCACTCTTAATTTACTGATAAGAGACATCTACTAAAATAATATCTGAAAATATAATATCATGTATGCACCTTGTATGATACCAAAACATTATGAAAACAGTTTCCAATGTATTAATTTATCGAATATGTCTTGTTAAGTTGTTAAGGTGCCTTGAAAGAACAAACAAAAAATAAAAGGTGCCTTGAAACTGTCTGATTGATATTTGTACTTAAATAAAATAAAAAATAAATTTAAAAAAAAGTATAAACACAAAAAAGTAAAAATAAAAATAAAAAATAAGATAAGTAAGCAGCTACACTCTTAATTTACTGATGAGACATATGCTAAAATAATATCTGTAAATATAATATCATGTATGCACCTTGTATGATACCAAAACACTATGAAAACAGTTTGCAATGTATTAATTTACCGAATCTGTCTTGTTAGGATGTCTTGAAACTGTCTGATTGATATTTGTACTTCAATAAAATAAAAAATAAATTTTTAAAAAACCCTGATATTTCAGGACAAGTAAAATAATATTTTTTTTCTATTAGTTACCAGATGTCAAACCTTATTTGGCTATTATTACCATATATTTGATATATTGTATATTTTTGTGTATATATACATATTTGGGGCACTAGCATGCTCCATGTCTGAATTTTGTCTAAACAGTATGCAGAAGTTTACAGACTTAAAAGTATCTAGGCTTAATCATTGCAAGCTAAGTAATAAGTGTTCTCTTTTACATCATAGGTATTCCATCTGAACTTAAATAATAAGGTCAATAAAACCTGAAAACATGAAGAAATTATTTTAAGGATATTTATGTGAAATGTACTATGGTTGGAACCAAATAGTAAAAGTAGGGGGAAAAGGAAAAACTCTCATAACACTTTTCTACATCTGTTTTCTTTGAACGAGTAGGCGTTTTATTATTATTATTGTGTAGATGAGACATGTTTGTATCATTCATAACACAGTTTTTACTATATGTAGGAAGACATGCTCCAGTGAGTCTGTACTTGAACTTCAGATGATGACTCTATTTATGTCCCTACCACCATCTGCTAAACTTGTAAGAGGGCTGAAGGATTTTTTTGCCAGTACTAGTAACTTATGTAAACCTGTTAAAAATCAGAGTGACATGGTTGCAGTTGTACTACTAAGCCAGGAATTCTAAATTTTATTTTAAAAGTAAAATCAAAATTAGTGTATATAGAGCATTTCCACATACCTATGGAACTAGTTATTACTGGATGGTTACATTATATGCTAAGTGTCTTTGTGTTCACCAAGTATATAGGTCTTCTTTCAAAAGTATGTGATAGGGCTCATCCTGTAGCTCAGTAGTCAAGAGCTTGCCTAACATACAGAAAGCTCTGGTTTCAATTCCCAGTCCTAAAAAATAGCATGTTTTACAACTCATATATTCACAGTGTTGTGTATAAAAATGCAAAAGATTAAGAAAACACTTTACTAAATTGATTTTTTCCAAATTATAACAACTAACAATAGGTTGCATAGGCTGTAATTTAATCATGTTGATGTGCTTTGAATTGACAACTAACTTCTTCCTGCTACATAGCAAAATATTAATATATCTTTAGGCTGGTATTTTATTATACTGGTATATCTTTAAGTGAAGAAAATGTTTATGAAAAATTACTTAAGCAGTATATTTTGCTTGTAAATTCTGTATAAAGTCTTGGTCAAACAAAGCAAAAAGAGGAGGCCACTGAGATAGCTCAGTGGTCTAAAGCACCTGCTTAGGCAAGCTTAGGTGGCCACAGGGGACCACAGTTTGATCCCAGGACCACAAATACCACACCAACCAAGCCCTCAGGGCAGGCTGAAAGGCAGAGCAAAAATAGAGAAAAAGAAGAAGATATCTGTTCTTGTCTCACTGACAGAATTCTAAGGTTGAATCTGTTTCTTGGCTAATAAAGTAATATAAATTGAGTGGCTCTACATAGAAGATACCACATGTAAGCACAGAAAGATGTCAGTGCATATCCCACATAAAGTACTGGTTTGAGAAAGACAGAACAGTTGTCATTTTAAAGAACTATTTCAGAATATAAGTCTGAGTAAAAACTAAGGCAGAAGAGAACTCTTTAAATAGAAGGACAAAAAGAAATAATAAAGTTCTGAGGATTTTTTTCTTTCGTTCTCTTGTTTGTTTGTTTGGGGGTTTTGGGTGGGTTCTTGTTTTAGTTTTGGTTTTGGAAAGAAGGTTAAAAAAGAGAAAAGGGCAGGTTTTATTTCACTTTCCCAGACCAGATAAGGAACAGCAATTTGGTCAGAGAACCCCCTCTGCAGCTGGATAATTAGAAGAATGTAAAGGACCCAGTGGCTCCTTTAGACCTAGTGCAGCCATTTCACTTCTCCACTCACAGAAACCCTAAACACAGCTGAGAGTGGGAAGCAACCTAACTGGCTTTTCAGTTAATACTGGGATTCTAACATGTCTAAGTCAACTCTGATCACCAGAATCTCTGAACAGATCCAGGAAACACACATAAATAAATTGAAGAGTCAGGCACAGGACTTGACTCTGAAACACAGCTTACAGTATATGCTAGAGCACCCCCCACTTAGTTCCTGGACCAAGATGTACCCAGAAAATTAAATCTTATGAAAAGGTAACACCCAGTGTATGCATAATCAGCATTCCAGGATTAAAAATCTATGTTCAACACTTACAAATAAGGCAATCAGGATTTCTACTCTGGCTTGCCTTCTACTTTATTTTGAAAAGCACTAGCAAGAGACTGAAGTTTCTACTTATGGGTCAATAGGCCAATGAGTGTTCATTACATGAACTCTGACTCAAGCCATGCTTTTCAATAGGATAAGAAACAAGGCAAAGGATATATAGAATGAATCTCGTGCTTTCTGATCCATACAGCTAGAACAAACAATAAAAGAATGCACCAAATATATCAACATTGTAACTTCCACCTGGGACATTTTTATTGACACTTTTATTTAAAAAAAAAAAATGTTGGCTATTGGATGGCAGCTGGAAGAATGTGAAAAATAGGCTATTTTCCTAAGGCAGTCCAAATAACAAACTTCAGGTGACTAGTGCTTTATTTAAAAATTGCCCTCCTCTTCAGTGCCAACAACACATTAGAGCATAATTGTACAGAAGCTGTGGATTTAGCCCATTCCAACAAACCTGACCTAACAGACCAACCACTGAAACACTTGGATTGGGAACTTCTCACCAATAGAAATTGGGACAAGGGGGTGTCAGCATGCGGGTGCACCATGGCAATGCCTAAACTGATAATGAATGTAGATGAAACTGTGTCATTTGGGATGTCAGAACAGAAAACAAGTTTATAGCATTGACAAGAGAGCTACAACTGGCTGCAAGGAAGAAGATAATATCTACTTGGCTTCCAGGTATAAATTTCTGGTTGTTCATGCTCACAAGGACACTGGAGAGAGTGGGAGTAACTAACTGCCAGTAATAAACACATTAAGCACCTGGTAAAAATTTTGACATTGCTGGAGGTCATCTCATCTCCTTTAACTGGAACCATAATGTACTGTCCAGGACACCAAAAGGGTAATACTCATATGACCAAAGCAAGTCACTTAGCCAATGAGGCTGCAAAGCAAGCAGCTAAGAGAATTGAGACAAAGGGACCTTTAATCCCTCACACAGATTATCTGTTTTACAAAGAGTGAGTCCAAGAATGGGAACATGCCAATAAAATACAAAATTAATGGGTGGAAATTAAACCCACAGGGCATTGTCTGACACATATGATTTAGCATGAAAGCAACCACTATTGAAGAGGCATCTTTCAACCAGCTTATTACAGTTATATTTGAAGGGTGCACAGTTTAAAAAAAAACTATCCAGGGGATCACTAAAGGCTTATGATGTGCAAAAAATATAAAAACTTCCAAATCAGACGAGAGTACAATGAAAGAGGGTCTCTCCTTTTAAGGACTTTACTCAAAGGTCTGAAGTCTCTAGAAATCAGACACTTTCTAAGAATGAGTAGAAACATATACTACCCATCAGGAAAAGAAAGTAGATAATTCCCTGTTTAAAGTTTTATCCAGAGTGACAATAAACTTGTTCTCACTTTGAAATGATATAGAGAAATCAATCCTAAAATTTATTTGGAACCACAAATGACCTAGAATAGCAAAGGCAATCTTGGCCAATCAAGACAAGGCAGGAGGCATCACAATTCCTGATTTGAAATTATACTACAAAGCCACTGTGATAAAATCAACATGGTATTGGCAACAAAATAGACCTGAGGATCAGTGGAATAGATTAGAAGATG
>PVKA01026667.1:0-31454 GCA_004027165.1 Ctenomys sociabilis
GGTAAATAATTATTGAATCTTTGATATAATTCAGCTACATAAATACCTGTAAATATAATATCATGTATGCACCTTGTACAATACCAAAACATTATGAAAACAGTTTGCAATGTATTATTTCATCGACTCTGTATGGTTATGATGTTTTGAAACTGTCTGATTGACATTTGTATTTCAATAAAATAAAAATAAATGGAAAGAAAAAAAAAAAAAAAAAAAGAATCTGAGGGCAAAAATGAAGACCAAAAAAAAGAAAAAGGAGCATCTTTGGTGGCCACAATGAATCTGCCCCTTTTCAAGTACCCTGCCTGCACCACGCTGCATAGCAGTCACATGGGCACTAGGGAGCTGTGCTTGTTTTCCAGATGGGTGAAATGAGGCTTGAGGAACTAGAAAGTAACTTTGACCTCAATTACTAACCTGGAAAGAAAGGAAGTTGTGAGGGAGAAACTGTATTCAAATTAAAATCACAGACAGGGAACCAAAGAACCTGGTTTACTTGAACGTAATTATGTGATGTAATCAAATAAAACCGATAGTCATAATTGGACAGATATTAATGACACTCATCATAGTCACTGCTCATAAGGTAATTGTCCATAGATGATGAGCAGTTTTCATTATTTTTATTGAAGGCAATCATTAGTATTAATTTTATACACTGAAATCAAGGGTTTTTTTTTCCTTTTGTTAGTTTTTCTGGTAGCTATAAAAACCTTGGTGGTGGCACATACCCCTAATACACAGGAAAGTGAAGTCATTATCATCCAGCATTAGAAAATCACTCTAGAGCTAACTAGAGTATTTTCTCAGGTTTCTTTTTTCATTTCTCTTAGTGCACTCAGTAACACCTGGCACTAAAAAGGAGAAGAAACCTATTAATTGTGCAGCAAATAAAAAGAAAAAGAGCAGAAAAGAATCAATTGCCCTTCACTGCAGTCTCTTGCTGTTAAAGGCAGGAAGTTCCTTCATAGGAAAGACATGGCAGCAAAGATCAATGCCAAATGATCACTGTATTTAGCCCAACACAAAGGCCGTGAAAGGCTAATCATTTTGGGTGCTTTGCTGTCCTCTCTGAAAAGTGTAAGCATCGGGGTATACTAGGAGTCCAGAAATAGGGTGAGAGTCCCTAGGCTCTGTTATAAACCTGCTACTTCTAGCAATGAAGCCAAGAAAAATTAGTCAATGAGATTACAGAGAGGTGAACTTCAAGACAGTTGGGCAGAAAATTCTCTTTTAACTATTATTAGCACCTAAGCAACTGAAGACCTAACAAGTTGACAACACAGAGCACCACGGCTCCCTGTGAAGCTCTGACTTTTCTGTTATTACCTGGCCAGCACAGAAAAGCTAATCCTCCAATTTGACATTAATATAGGATGAATTTCTATATTTTGAGGATAGAAAATTATAGCTACAATGTGCGAAGAAAAACCCAAATTGTAGGCTGATATGTTGCCATCTTGACCCCTAAAATTAGAAACCAGAAGTGGGATTTTATAAGCCTACTCAGCCTACAAGGTATGATTTAAAAAAATATGGTGAATGCTTAAGTTCTTTATTAGTATCTATTTGTAATACATGATGAATATCTTTATTGTAGATAACTGGTACATGTACATATCACACATCTTAATCCTTTTTACTTCCCTTTCTGCCCCCCCTCTTATCTCTATCACTAGATCTCCTCCCTATCTATGAAAGGTCTACCTCTTTATTTTCTATTATCTATCTTTTGTTTTGCTGTTTAATTACTTTTGATGTTCTCATGCAAGACAAGCCATGCAGGGCTTTATCTTTTGTGTCTCATTCTCTAATTTTGCCTTTATTACAGAAGACATTTGGCCATCACTCAAAATACTCTGCCTGCCCCGGAACACACTGACCCAAGCACCAATGTCACTTCCTGCAACAATCCCAGGAGTCCTGTTCCATGTCTGTAGTTGTCCTGTTGAGACTGCCTAGATGTTCTGAATCCATTAAATAATTTACTCTTTGCGACTCCAGGCAGTGGCCAGGCCCAAGGCCCACCACCTCTGGAACTTCCGGCCTCCAACCAGCAGTCAAGCCTGCTGTGGCTCCCTGCAGTGGAACTCCCAGCAGAGCAGTTAGGAGTGAGATCCAGCCACCTAATCCAGGAGCAGAACAGCTGGCCAGTGGGGCACAGCAGGTTCACTCCCCCACCCTACCCCACTGCAGCAGGAAGAAGCCAAGCACAGCACCTAGTCCCAAGCCAGACCCAGCTGGATGAGTTCAAATTTGGTGGATCCAAAAGAACGTTGTAAGCCAAGACACACTACTAGTCTCAGATCTGTAAGAGCATCATATCTCTCTCTCTCTCTCTCTCTCTCTCTCTCTCTCTCTCTCTCTCTCTCTCTCTCTCTCTCTCTCTCGATTGAGGGGGCCTATAGGTAACTGGAGAGAAAGTCTGCCTGTAAGTCTCAAGGTACATCAAGGGGAGGTGATCAGACAGATCTCAAGGAAACTAATGTGAATACAAACTCCCAAGTTTATATCTGCTTAGCTATAGTCAAGATGGTGGCCCGTAGGATCTAAAATACAAATTCATTAATTGCAAAAGTTTGTCAAGCACTAAATCTCACTACTCATTATTAGTCATACTAATTGAAGTACTGTAAATACAAAACTGCAACTGCCGCAACCACATAATCACCCCTAGGTAACTATATCGGAAGGAGCTAAGGTAATTACTACACCAAGGTTCTATACCAAAGGTCAGAGGACAGTACTATACAAAATGACAAAGAGAAGGAGTCAGATGCAATCTCAGGCCTGAGCCCACATAGAACAAATGCAGGAGACACGAGCATTGGAGAAACTGAAAGCTATACTCCTGAAATCTCTGAATAGCATGTAAAATAAAATAAACTACAGATTTTTTTTTCAAATTTAAAGTAAAAGTCATATGAATAATGGAAGATTTCTTTTCAGAAACCATCAGGTCAATGAGAGAATGGGGCAAAATACTTCCAAGAAAACAAATTCCAGCCCAGACTTCTATAACCTGCACAACTCTCTTTCAAATCTAAGAGGAAAAAAAATACTTCCATGACAAAGAAAAACGAAAGAATTTCATGATGACAAATCCACCCTACACAGACTACTAAAAGATATTCTGAAGAGGAACCAAAGTGACAACAACTCCATGGATGAGAATGGAAAGAACTCACTAAATATGGCAAACAATTAAACACAGGAGAAAAGGGGATAAACAACAGCAGGTAAACAACATGTCAATCATCAGTCAGTACATCTCAGTTATAAGCATCAATCTAAATGGACTCAATTCACCATTTAAAAGAAACAGACTGGCAGAGTGGATCAGGAAGCAAAATCCAACAGGATACCGTGTGCAAGAAACACACTTAACTCATAAAGAAATGCATAGGATAAAAGTCAAAGGATGGAAAGCAATACTACATGCCCCAACACCTCAGAAAAAAGCAGGGGTAGCAATCTTGTTCACAGACAATCTGAACTTCAAACCCAGAAGGATCAAATGACACAAAGAAGGCCACTACATACTGGTTAGGGGAAGAATTCAAGAAGAAGAGGTAAGACTTGTAAATATGTATGCATCAAACATAGGAGTACCCAACTATATAAAACAAATCTTAAAGGACTTGAAAAATCTAATATCCAATACCACAAAATTATCAGGAGACCTTAACACCCTCTTATCCAAAAATATACATCAAGCAGACAAAAACTTAGCAAAGAAGCAGCAAAACTGAACCAGAGTTTGGAACAAATGCACTTAGTGGACAAATACAGAGTGTTCCACCCAAACACAGCTATACACATTTTTTTCAGCTGCATATGTGTGATTTTCTAAATATCTAAAAATTAAATTTTCTAAATATTCTAAAAATTAAATAAAGTTGATATATCACATACTGGTCCATAGGTCATGCTTAAGTATATGCAAGAATACAGAAATTATCCCATGCACATAATATGATGACAGTGCAATGAAACTGGAAAAAAAATGACAAAAGAAACCACAAAAAACCCCATAAGTACATGTAAATTAAACAACACCCTCCTCAGTAACCAATGGGTTACAGATGAAATTCAGCAAGAAATTAAATGATATATGCAGTTCAATGAAAATTCAAGCACAACTCATCAAAATTGATGGGATGCAATGAAAGCAGTTCTTAGAGGGAAATTTGTAGCTGTGAACTCACACATTAGAAAAACAGAACAGGAACAAATAAATGTCCAATAAATAAAAAAGAAAGAAAATAAACCAAAAAGAAAAAAAGCAAGAGCAAACCAAACACAAAGGCCAAAAATAGAAGGAAAATATAAAAACTAGAGCAAGGGCTGGCCAAATAGCTCTGTGGATTAAATCACATGTAAGCAAGTGCAGGTGTCAGAGTTTCAATCCCTGGGCCTTCTGTGATGGCCCCACCCCCAGGATGTGCTGTGACATCGACTGAGACTGGGTGTGGTGGTGCATTCCTGTAATCCCAGCTCTTGGGAGACTGTAAACAGGAGAATCACTATGAGTCCAGTCTAGTAGTGAGACACTGAACACCCTATACACCCTTTCCTAAAATACAAAAAAAAAAAAAAAAAAAAAAATCAGACTAGAGCAAAAATTAGTACAATCAAGACAAAGAAAACAATACAAAGACTTAATAATGAAAAAGCCACTTCTTTGAAAAATTAAATAAAGTTGATAATCCCCTAGCTAACCTCATCAAAAAAAGGAAAGAAAAACTCAAATTCAAGCAATAATGAATGTAAAGCATGAAATTATTACAGATCCTATGGAAATTCAGAAAATCATCAGTAACTATTTTAAGAATCATTACTCTCACAGAATAGAAGTCATAGGAGAAATGGACAGATTTCAAGAAAGGTACAAATTATGAAAACTAATACATGAAGATATAAAAATTTTCAATAAACCAATAACAGCCAGTGAAATTCAAACGTAATTTTAAAAAACCTACCGACAAAGAAAAGTCCAGGTCCTGATGGATTCATAGCTGACAACTACAGAAATTTATAGAAGATATAATCTGAATCCTCCTCAAACACTTCAATCAAATTGAAAAGAAAACAGTATTCCCAAAATCATTCCTGGAGGCAACTATTATATTGGTACCAAAGCCAGGAAAAGACACAACAAAAACAGAACTCTAGGCACCAGGGAGATAGCTCAGGAGAATAGGCACTTGCCTGGTAAGCTCAAGGTAGTGAGTTCAATCCCTGGTACCAATGAGACAGGGAGAAATACAGAGAGAGAGAGACAGAGACAGAGATAGAGACAGAGACAGAGAGAACTACAGGTCAGTCCTCATGAACACAGATGCAAAAATCCTCAATAAAATCCTAGCAAATAGAATACAGCAAATCATAAAGAAGATTATACACCATGAGTAGGTAGGATTTATCCCAGAGATACAAGGATGGTTCAACATATGGAAATCTATGAAAGTAATACATTATATCAATAAAGCCAATTCAAAAAACCACACAATCTCTCACTTGATGCAGAAAAGGCTTTAGACAAAGTCCAACATTCACTCATGTTCAAAGTCCTACAGAAAATTGGAATAGATGGTCTCTAACTCAATTTGATAAAAGCCATCTGTGACAATCCAACTGCTAATATCATTCTCAATGGGGAAAAACTGAAATATTTTACTCTTAAATCAGGTACAAGACAAGGATGTCCTCTATTACCACTCCTAATCAATAAAGTTCTGCAATCATTAGCTACATCCATTAGATAACAAAGAAATAAAAGGAATAAGAATAGGTAAAGAAGAAGATAAACTATCATTTGCAGATGACATGATACTTTACTTGGAAGACCAAAAAAACTCCACCAAGAAGCTACTAGAAGTAATTAACAAATTTAGTAGGATACAGAGTCAATACTGAAAAGTCAATAGCATTCCACTACACAGATAACAAACACACTGAGAGGGAAATTAGAGAACAATACCTTTTACAATAGTATCACAGAAAACGAAATACCTGGAAATTAGTCTAACTAAAGAACTCAAGTATTATAGTTATAGTACTCTGGAAAAAGAGATCATAGGGGATTTCATAAAACGGAGAGATGTTACATGCTCCTAGATAGGAAGAACCGACATTGTGAAGATGGCCATACTCCCAAAATTGTTGTACAGATTTAATGCAGTCCCTATCAAACAACCACCAACATTTCTCCCAGACCTAGAGAAATCATTCCTAAAATTTATTTGGAATCAGAAAAAAAGCCCACAATAGAAAAGGCAACCCTAGGTATCAAAGGCAAGGCAGGTGGCATTACAATTCCTGACTTAAAATTATACTAAAAAGCTATGGTCAGCATGGTATTGGCAACAAAATAGACCCGAGGATCAGTGGAATAGATTGGAAGATGTGGGACAAACTACTAGCACACTCAGCCACATTATTTTTGACAATGGAGCCAAACATGCTCACTGGAAGAAACATAAACTCTTCAATAAATAGTGCTGGAAAAACTGGCTCTCTACATGCCAAAAGCTAAAACTTGACCCAGGCCTATCACCACACACTAAACCAAAGTCAAAATAGACTAAAAATCAAAACATTAAAACAGAAATGTTAAATCTCCTGGAAGAGAAAGTAGGTGGAAATCTTGAAGACATAGGGATAGGAAAACAGTTCATGAACAAAAAAAAAACTGCACAGGAAACACTTGAAATAATTAACAACTTTGACCTCTTCTTGCTGAATTCTTGCATGTCAAAAGAAGTTACTACAAATTCAGTGGCATAGCAGGACACAAAGTCAGTGCTCAAAAGTAAATAACATTCCTCTACACAGATAACAAACACACTGAGAGGGCATCATGGAAAATGAAATACCTTGGAATTCACTTAACCAAGGAAGTCAAAGATCTTTTCATGGAAAATTACAGTACTCTGAAAAAAGAGATCGTAGAGGATATGAGAAAATGGAAAGATATACTCTGCTCCTGGATAGGAAGAAACAACATCATGAAGATGTCCATACTCCCAAAATTGTTATAGAGATTCAATGCAATCCCTATCAAACAACCAATAAAATACCTCCCAGACCTAGACAAATCATTCCTAACATTTATTTGGAACCTGAAAAGACCTAGAATAGCAAAGCAATCCTGGCCAACAAAGACAAGGCAGGAGGCATTACAATTCCTGACTTGAAATTATACTACAAAGCTATTGTGATAATAGCATGATAACGGCAATGAAATAAACCTGAGGATCAATGGAATAGACTAGAAGATGCAGAGTCCTCTATGAACACACTCAACCTCCTGGTCTTCGATAAAGGGTCCAAACATGCTTACCAGAAGAAAGATAGACTCTTTAAAAAATGGTGCTGGAAAAACTGGCTCTCCACATGCCAAAAAGTAAAACTTGACTCGGGTTTATCACCATTCACTAAGCTAAAGTCAAAATGGATTGAAGTTCTAAACATTAAAACAGAAACACTAAATCTCCTGGAAGAGAAAATAGGAGGAACCCTTGAAGACATAGGGGTAGGCAAAGAGTTCATGAACAAACATGTATTCACACGAAAAACACTTGAAAGAATTAACAACTGGGATCAACTCTTCTTGAGGAGTTTCTGCACGTCAAAAGAAATTGTCAACAAAAAGACAACCCACAAATTTTGAAAAAATCCTAAATAATAAGCAATCAGAAAAAGGTCTGCTCTCTAGAATTGATAAAGAACTAAGATACATTAAGGGCCCTCAAATTTAAAGACCCAATCCAGAAATAGGCATCTGAGATGAATGAGTCTACAAGTGGGCAACAGGCACATGAAAAAGTGATGAGCATCACTGGTCACTTTGGGAATGAAAAATCAAAATTATGCAGAGAAACCACTTCACACCTAGACGAGAGCTATCACCAAAATGATAAACGTGCTGCCGTGATAGTGTTTGCCTTGCGAGGCAAAGTTCTCAGCACAGTGAAAACAAGCAAACAAGGCAGATGTTAATGAGTGCCAATGAGGATGGGAAGAAATTGGAATCACATTGTAGTGGAAATAAAAAAGGCAAAGTCGTTTTTAAATCCTTTTTATAGTTTCTTGAGATGTGAAACACCAATTGACCATATGACAGAGCAATTCTGCTCTTAAGTATGTATTCCCCCAAAAATGAAAACATATGTTCATACAAAAATGAGGAGGAGCATGTTTATCATTACCGCGCATTGTTCATAAAAGCAAAGAAGTAGGAAAAAACCAAAGTCCCACAAGCTGATGAAAGGGAAATTAAATCTGTACAATGGACAGCATCTCATTAGTGAGACACTGCTCTTATGGACACAAAACAGATGAAACTTTAGAACTGCAAGTAATGAAGCATGCTAGGCTTTGTCTTATATCATGAAAACACAGAGGTATGTAAAATAGCAGTGCTTTGTTCAACATCATATTGTTAATTAGTGGGTGAAATGAGAATAAAGTTTGGGTTCTGTGCCTTTCATGCGAGTAAACACTACTGCCTCCCTCAACATCATGGCTGACCATTGGTTACTGAAGAGGGTGAGAAACTACATGTGCTGTGTAGCTGTGGATCACAGAAGGTTATGAATGAAAACATGTAGACAGGAAAACATGGCAGTGTTCGGGGCTGTACAGCAGTATAACTGGACCACGGAGAAGGAGCCCTATCAGGCAAGGTGCTACAGCCCATGGTAAAGATTTCAGCTTTGATACAAAGAAAACTAGAAGGTAGTGAAAGGCTTACATAGCAGTTTTAGCTTCACTACACTTTTAAATTTAGTACTCTGCTCTGTCAAGAATAGATTAGAGAGATAAAAGCAGGTGAATAGAGACCGGTTCAGAGAATATCATAAGAGTCGGTGTGAGATGTTTGATTTGAGGCAGTAACAGTGGAAATGGAGGCAACGAGGTACAGCTAGGACAGTTTTGAAGGAAGACCACGAATTAGTCTTACAGGGTATAAAAGGTGAAAAAGAGGGGTGTGCAGATCCCTAGCATTAGCAAATGGGCAGTGTCTCCACTTGCACTTACAGCAGGAAAACCTAGAGGAGCTGCACTTAGATGAGATCCAGAGCATAGTCATGGATATTGGGGAGGGGAAACAATTTCTTTCCATGCCCTTCGCTGTGTTTCTGGCTGTGATGCTATCGCACAAGACAGATTCACGAGGGAAAAGCAGACAAGTTCCTTTAGTGTACATCTTCTATGACACCGGAGCCTTCAGCAATGAAGAGTCAAAGGAGCAAGGAATTTTGTGTTTTTATAGACAGTTGTGCAGAAATATAAGGGGTCCATCAGCATGATTTAATGGTAATAAACAGGGGAAACAGCAAGGCCATGTGTTCATATTCTTCTTGGCACCTCTGTCTTCATGGATAAGAGTATTTCTTTCCTCTGGGGACAGGGAAGATATTTATGGAATGCACGTCTTGTGACGCACTTTAGCAGAAGGTCAGAGAGTCCTTTTATGGCCTACTTCAAAGGAGTGGGTGACAGGTCACAGAAAATTTCTTGCTTCCTTATTTGGGGCTATATTTGCTATTTCTGTTCAACTACATTGAGCATTTTTACCAACAAGCATTATTTAATTAATTGGATTTTCTCTTTCCACACCATCAAGAGTTTTGTTATATAAAGTCTACATAAAATTTTTTTTTTGTCTTTTTTTTTTTGGAGACAGGGTCTCACTGTACAGTTCAAGCTGGCCTCAAACTCACTTTGTAGCTCAGGCTGCTCTCGAACTCACAACAATCCTCCGGTCTCAGCTTCCCAAGGGCTGGGATTACAGGCATGCACCACCACACCTGGCTATATTTTAATTGCATTAACAAGGAAATTTGTACATGCAATATTACACTTAATAATATTAAATTGTAATACTGTTTTTCCTTAAACATTTCTTTTTCTTTTCTTTTCTTTCCTTTTGAGTCCTACACACTTCATTATAGCAGGCAGGCCTCCAGAAGTCCGATGACAGATGCTCACAGCTGCCACTGAGGCAGCAGAGCATGCTTCTTGAGGCCCAGAATCCACAGACAGGGCAGAGCAGCACCTTCCTCACTTCCCGTGCCCTCCAAGTGGGTGAGGCTGGAGGCAGTGCTGATGGAACATGGCCATGTGGCTGAATATGGACCTTAACTCCGATCAGGAGACATCAGAGCCGGCTGTGGGGGCGTGGGGGTGGCATTGTGCTCAACCAAGCTGTACTTAGTAAGAGCTGCTCTGTCCTCAGTGCCTCCACAGCGAGTGTGCGCCTGAGCCTCAGGGCAGGCAGCCCCTCACTCTCCACTCTGGCTGGGCTGGATAAGCCTTCATTCTACTGCTTTCACCAGGCAGGCAATAGCATCCCCGGCAATGTGTCCTCCTCGCTCTTCACCAGCACCAACAGGATCTCCAGTACCTCGCTCTCCATTAGTGTGCTGACAATCTCCCTTAAAGCCTCCACAATGTTCAGTGCCACTACGGCACTCTGGTGCTGCAGCTCCTGGGTGGGTCTTAGAAGCAGGGCCTGCACGATCTCCAGCCAGTGCGTGGTCACTTGGGTAATGCGGCTGCACAGGGAGGGATGTGCAGAGGTGCTCATGGCCAGGCACCCAGCAGCTGCCTGGCGTAACAGCTCATTGTCCTCTCCACTGTTCAGAACCAGAAGCTTTAGCTGGTCACTGTCCTGGACTTCAAAGAGTGCTCTTTGCTCATGGCCAGGTTACACATGCCCTCCATGGCCACCTGCCAGAGCATCTTGTGCTCCTCAAGCATGCAGGCCTTGATCATGGGCATGGCCTTCTCCTTCAGGATCTTCAGTCAGAGCATCTCACCGATTCAGCCAGGTTTGTTGCAGCCACAAGCACCTCTAAGTGCTGCAGTCCCGAGTGATCGAGGTACAGCAGAGAGCTGAGGGGCCAGACCACCTCACAGATCTGCTCACCAGGAAAGGCCATCTATGGGTTGGAGGTGATCGTGAGCTTGGTGAGGGCCTGCAAGGCCTTGACTCCCCGCCATTGGTGCCTTCCAGGGCCAGCGGAATCAGCCTTGCCCCCACCATGAGCTACCACCACACCTTGGTCCTTGGCCTCTTCCAACCAGGGACAGGAAGACCCTGGAGAGCAGCTCTCAGTAAGAATTGGTCAGCACAGGGCTCTTGGTCTTCACCATGCACATCATGGCTGACACGGCCCCAGCCGCCAGGAGCTTCTTCACTCATGCTCGGGCAAAGCTAGGCTAGTCCTTGGGGTGTTGCTCAGATGCATGCTGTTTGGCATAATTGGCCAGCTCCACTATTTTGGCATCAGGCCCTTCATAATCATAGCTGTTGGTGCAATCGACCAGGGCTGAAGCCCACCACAAAGAGTACAGACCTCTCCTCAGGCCTACTGAGATGAAAGAATGCATTTACAGAAACCCCGTCCTCAACAAACTTCACATCAGCATCAAAGGTGAGGTAAGCCAGGCCCTCCACAGCCCAGCGCCACATGCCTGCATTGATCTGCTCATTGCAGAGACACTTCCGACACTGTGTGGTCAGTTTGATAGTGGAGCCTTTGGTAAACTGCTTCATGCTAAGGTCAGTCCCATCAGTAAGGCAGGCTTGCAGATTCCCACCGGTGCCCAGATGCAGATGCTGTCCTCAATAATGCTTATACAGGTCCTTTAGCACAGAGACGCCATTGGCAGTGATGAACAAGGCCCCCTTGGCCTTGCCAGCACGTGAATCAGCATCTCCACGGTTATGAGCTGCTCCTTCTGTTCAGACGCACACAGGGGAATCACGCCCTCCATGACCCCACTCAGCTCCAGGGCCCAGTTACTGATGTCACACAGGCCCTGCAGGAGACAGGACAGTTTGAGTAGCCCACAGCTTCCCAGCTAGCTCTTGGTCTTGAAACCAGCTCTTGATGCTCTCTGAGTCGATAAAAATGATCCCTCTCAGCGTCACACTTCAGGTCATTGAAGAGTTGCTGAGCAGGATGGAGGTGCTCATTTGGCTGTTTGCTGGCCCTGAGAGCTCCCCAGAAGAGTTCTTCAGGGAGCCGCCCACCTGCAGGATCCTTTTCAGACCTTGATCAATGACCCAGAGAGTGAAGCTGTTATCAGGGTCCTAGCCGACTTCCGAGGCACCATTTTGATCAGGAGTGTCAGGGTATTGTCCAGGCCCTGGGCAAAGACACCCACCTCAGTCAGCAGCTCCAGGAGGTTCTGATGAGGACCCTCAGCTCCCGGTCAGGCTCCATGATTATGGTGCCTTCCTTGCCTCAGAAGCTCTTCTTGACACTTTCTTCAGGGCATCAAACATCACCTGCAGCAGATGGCAGGCAGTCAGGGATGCAGCCTGGTTTTCCACACCCAGGATGGATGCCACATGCCGAGTTCCCAGCACAAGGGTTGCCATTGTCTGGGACTGGTACTCAGAGCAAATGCCTAGCAATGTGCACAAGACCACCAGAATGAGGCTGTCTCTCCCGTGCCTAGCAGGCACTGCAGGAACCTGAATCCCATTGTTCCGGAAGATCTCAGCTCCAGCATCCTCCCCGACCAGCACCACCAGATTCTGAGAAGCCTGCTGCTCCTTCTCAGTGCCTTTCTCTTCTGCCTCCTGCAGAATCTGGAAAATCTGCTCCAGCTTGGCACCTGTTGAAGGACATGCATCGTACCTTCGCCTGAATCTGCCCCATCCACCCACCCAGTGCTCCAGAGGGCCTCCTGGAAAACTTTGTTCTTCGGCTCTAGGCTCATACGTCGCTGTAGGTCAAGGGCAGTCTGGTCCAGGCGGCCCAGCTTCTCTAACGCTTGACTGCCGGTAAAGTGCTCTAGCATCGCCACCGTTCTTGTCAATGGTTTTCTATCCTTCTGTTTTGGCTTTCTGATATTCTTCCAGCTTGAAGTGACAGGTGGCCCAGTTCCTGTCTAGGAACCTGGGTCTAGGTCTAGGAATTTAGGGCGCCCTCGTAGTCTTTGCATTTGAACAACTGGTTGCCCTCCTTGCACAGCTGCTCCGTTGAGCTGGCAGTCATCTCCGTGCAGAAACATGAGCCCGCACATGCGCAGTGTCTGCAGCCTGGCCAGTTTCTTTCTGTCAGGTGTGTTCAAATTCCTCTCTGCTACTTCCTTGTAACATTTTCAATAATAAATTATTGTGATATATTCTCATTGTTGTAACATGCTGATAAAGTGCTTAAAGTCATTTGTGTGTATAGGAAATTAATTAAGGGCCTGGGTAGCATAAGCTCAGTAGAATAAGCGTTTCTCTGGCAAGCATAAGGGCCTGAGTTCAATCCCTGGTCCACCAAAAAAAGAGAAATAAATTAATTAAAAATACAAAAATGAGAATAATCTGTCCTTAAAGATCTCTAAAAGATCACTAGATAGTCCTTGACCTCACAGCAGAAATTCGGCTATAATTTACATAGCACGGGCTTAGTTCTCATTTTGTGCCTGCAACTGTCACACATACAATTTGATCTCATATTTAAATGAAGCAGGTGAGGCTCAGCGACTTAACAAGGGTCCCCAAGGTGACAGGGGGCCACAATGAAGCTCTGACTCTGATCATCCACCCCCAAAGTCAGATTCTGCTCACAGGAAAATAAAGCACAGTAATCACTGTTAAATATCTTGGCCTACACAAAAGAATTAAAACTTAACATTAAGAACATTTTATGGACATAGTAAAGAAAAATACTGAGTATTTGGCAGGGGACCTAGAAGTTTTCATGGCTTGTTTTCTGTTCAGTTTTCCAAAGGTGAAATTTAGAACCAGAAACTCATACTTCCAGTGATGTGAGTATTGAACAATTGTTTTCTCTAAAAGCTATTGTGTAATAATTTTAAGGAAAAATGGAATTCACATTTCATAAGGTAAATAAAGAGGCCAGAAATTCAAGTCTGCACATTAATTTCCAGCAAAGCAATGGTCTCGAGATTGAAAATGTGTATAATTAAGGGTTGAATTATTGTTTTTAAAAACCGAACTAGATGCTGGTAAATTAAACTGCATCCAACTAAAGAATATTTCTCATTAAAAGAAAATGCCAAGAGCTGGATTGTAGTCAGGCGGGTGAAACGGCAACAGTTGCCATGGAGACAAATTAAAACAGATAGAAAAGACCGCGATATATCAAACCTAGCACCTCAACGTGCATCTCAGTAATTACTTCATACCAACATCCCGTTGCTGTAGAGTTGCTCCGTGCTGGTTGTTAGAAGAGCACGCTGATTTATCATTAGGCTTCAGCTTTTTCACAGCTCCTATAAAAAGTTGTTATTGTGATTCTTGTTAATCTTTCTTATTTTTCTTTTGTATTGAACTCAACAGTCATCACTAAAGACTGCTAAGTTTTTAAAATACAAAATAGCCAAACTTATCTCAAATTTAATGACTAAATTAACATATTCATGAAGAGAAATATACTGATTCCAAAATCAAAAGGGAACATGACTGTTTTAGCAAAGGAAAGATATTATTCCTCTGTACTCATAATACTTAAAGGATTAATTAAGTTGGATATGCATATTTAAAACAACAAGGTTCCTCTCATTTCTCATTGAATTGTTCCCTGTTTGGGAATAGGTTTCATCCCAGGACTTACATCTGCAAGGTTTAGGGTGAAGTTATGCTGCTCTGACCCAACGCATTAAGGCAATGAAAAGAGTCATACTATACCTATAAACATATGCTTCCTACTTTATCTTTCTTTTACTACATTCAGGTATGCAGACTTTTTACTGTAAAACTAAAAACACTGATTTAACTCTTTCACCACTGGCAGTTACTGATAATGGCCACAAGAGAACTCCACTGCAGTACTAAAATAGTGAAATGCATATAGCTCACAGAATTGCAAATAAAGTGAGCTTTATTTTGCCTAAGCCCATCACATTAGTGAAAACCTACCCATCATATCATGTTGGTGTATTTAAACAGGTATTCTTTGCATAACAAAACTGGTCTAATTTATTGAGCCTGTCATTATTTTATGAGCCTTTTTATTGGGTCATTCTCCTTAATGGAGTTATGAAAATAAAAGTGAAGTACTAATTTTGGTATTACATATATTTGCAATTTTTCTCATATAAATAAATACATGTAAATGTTAAGTTCTCCTCAAAAAAATCCAACTTAATTTCTCATGTGTCAAGATTTCACACATGCAAATACTCTATAAATAGTAGCATCTTCAGTGGCAGAAATCAATGTGAATTGACATAATCTATTCAGCCTAATTTATCCACTCCAAATCCCATATATTCAACCAAATGAATCTAGAAATTTTCCTTTCTTTGATTCCCTCACCACTGTCAGTGTATTGAATGCCCTCTCTAAATAGTTTTGGATATGACCTTTCTTCAATATCCATGCAGACATTCAGATTTATAATACATCTTGTTTGGATTGTATAATGATTTATCCTTCTATATGGATGTGTAGTACTCTACTGTATAAAAACACATCTTTTTATCTATTCATTGATCAATAGGCTTTTTGAGTTGTTGCAAAGATTTAGCTATTACAAACTGTGCTGTTATAAACATGGGTGCACATATATGACTGTGGTAGGATGATTTTAATTCTTTGGGAAGATATCATGAAGAAAAATACCTGTGTCAAATGCGACCTCTAACACTGATTTCCACAGTGGTTACACCAGTTTACACATCCACCAATCCTGGAGACATATCCCTTTTTCCTCATAGCCCTGCTACCATTTATTATTGGCTGACTTCTTAATAATAGTCACTCTTCGTGGCGTGAGAAGGAATCTTAGTATTATTCTAATTTGGATCTCTCAAATGACCACTGATGTTGAAAATTTTTTCATATGTTTATTTGCCATTTGTAGCTCTTCATCTGAGAAGTGTGTGTTCTTCTCAGCTGCCCATTTTGGGATTGAGTCTTTACATTTGACAAGTCTGACTTTTTTGAATTCTTTGTATGTTCAAGATATTAGTCCTTTGAGAAACAGCTGCCTAAGATTTTTTTTCCCAGTGCTCTATTCAGTCTGTTGATTTCTTTTGATTCTGAAAAAGCTTTTAAATAAAATCAGATCCCAGTGCCGGGGAAATTGCTCAGTATAACGAATGCTTGCCTGGCAAGTGCAGGGTCCTGAGTCAATCTTCAGTACCTCAAAAATAAAAATAAAATAAAATGAGATCCCAGTTGTCGATTTTTTGTAATATATCCTATGCAATCAAGATTTTCTTCATTAAGTCTTAGCCTATGCCTACATCTTAACAAGTTCTACCTATTTTATCTTCCAGAAGGTTTATGTTTCTGCTTCAATTTAAATCATACATTAGGTGCCCTTCTCTTACCTGGAGGAAAAGAACATTCATATCTCCAAAGGTGATCATTTTCAGAGAAAATTATGAACAAACAAGCCTTGGATGTTTTCCTCAGCTTCATTAATTTGTATATTCATTTCTTTATGAAAGCTCCTGAGTCATGGGAAATTTATGCTAAGTAAATGTGTATTCTTCAGTCTTATTAATCTGCCCTTTGTAAATTTATACACCTAGAATAGGTGAGGGAGCAATATTTGTTCTCCCCTGTATTATCTCCTTAGTATAGAAGGCTTATATGGTTTCAACTGTATGAGTCTATGAAAGAAACACAAATCATATGCTGTTGTGTTTTCTGATAGGGAAAAATGGCAAGTTTCCCAGGTCTTTTTAAAAAATGGAAATTCTAGCATTTTTGTTATTACAAGTCTTCTGGCTATAGTCCACAACTTTGGCAGTCTTCTCTCTGAAAGTATTCTTTAAAAATATTCAATTTCCCTTCCACTATAATTGCCAATTAAAATTATCAGAAAAAAAAGACATTAGCTTGCTTCCTTTGCAATCCCAATTAGCTTTCAGGAACTCAATTTTCGATTGCACAGCTCCGTGGCTCTTCTTCACAGTGATAACAGAGAGACACTGAACCCTAGTGGTGAGGCCAGAGCCGTCCATCAGAGTGTGTCTTTTCTCTTAATTCAAGAGAGAATCCCAGGCACATAATTTATATGCATCCCATTCTTAACTCTCCAACTCCAATAGATCACATATGCATATGATAAGCTTCATAAATATTTTATAACCTGTACTACAAATACGTGTGTATGTATGTAAGTATAGGTGTATTTCTATCACTCTGCCATACCTTTCATACAATGTACAACACAGTGAGTGTATATAATCTGGAGTTTCCCAAATGATACACTGCCAATGGCTTGTATACTAGTCTGATCGCTACAATCTTTGGGCAGGTATAGTAGAGCCAGTCCCAGGAGCTACCCTAAGCCAGCCTGCTCCTTTCACATACTGTTCCACATTGCCATTCTCTTTGGGTTTCAAAACTAAAAGGTTTGGAACAAGGTATAATAAGAGACCATCATTATACCTGGTGTAGATACCATCTTCCTCATCTCCATTTGCTCCTACTTTTTTATTCTCTATCTCATCAGCGTGCATAATCATTCTTTCAAGCAGGTCAGAAATATGAGGTAGGGCTCTGGAGATAGCTCAGTGGTCAAGCAACTGCCTGGTAAGCACAAGAACTTGGGTTAAACCCCTGGTACTGAATGCCCCGCTGGCCCTGGAACCCTGGGTGGGCCATGCCAGCCATCAAAAACAGATATGATGGTGCACACCTGTAATCCCAGTGCTGGGGAGGCTGAGACAAAAGGCTAACTAGGAGTCCCAGCTGTGCAATGAGACCCTGTATCAGATAAATAAATAAGTTTCCAAACTTTTAAAAAAGAAGATAGTCATATTTTAGAAGAAAAATATGAGTGATACACACTTCTCCCCCTTTCACATCAGCCTAGAGCTGCTGCCAGGTTTAAGCTCTAAGCATTCCTGCAGTTAGTCCACCGCTCCTCGCATACCTTCCCCTATCACACGTTAGCCTCTTTGCATCTTCCACGTGACCTCCAGACTTCTAAATGGTTCCCCCCGTCTTTAGGTTTGTCAGTTTCAAAATTGTGCTGCAAATATGGCCACTATTTTAAAACAGATCTGCCTCCTCTCCAACTTAAAGTGTTACAACAGTTTTCTGTCATCACTCTAAGTTCTTGTTTCTCAAAACTAGATCACGGAAGAAATCCAAAATGCACTCAGTGTTCGTGGCTTCCTCTCCAGGTTTAGGTTACTTAAAACTGAAGTTCCAGAAGTGTCACAAGCCTGGTATGCAAACCGGAGCGTTTTCACCTTCATGCAGGGATGTGTCAATAAATTGCCTCGGGGCGGGAAGAGGATGTGGATGCAACACAGCTTTGCAACATTTGCCAGCTTCCACATTGTAAATATTTCTGTTGTGGCTGTAACCTGGTGTCGCTTAATATAGGATCTTGAAGAGATGCAGAAGAACACACAGTAATACAGCAATTTCATACACATACACCATAGATAAACTTAAGATAATAGTAAGGTGAAAGTGGTGATTTATTACCTTTGTTTTTAATATAACTTAATTGTGAATTTGAATATTCTATTTAATGAGCCCATAAAATGCCTAAAAATTTAATAATATTTTTCTTAAGAAATGTATATTTCTTTATGATATATTCTAGAATGGCAAATATTATTTTTCTTCCTGGCCCCTTAGCTATACTAAAATAATGATAGTATTAGGACCTTTACATGTCTAGTCCCTTAGCTTACTAAATCCTTGCCCAGACCCCAAATAAGAATTTATACACAATAGATCTTCAATATAGATTTTGAATTAACAGAAGGATAAGTTTAAGGATGACATATGCATGATTTAATTTGCATGAAATGTGTCCAAGAATGCTTTCCCATCTCAAAAATAAAAGGTACAGCTTTGAAAAACATAACTGTATAATTTGAGTATTGCTAGAATAAATAGTCCTACTGCAGATTCAAGTTCTCAGAATTAATTACATGCTAAGTTTCATTCATTTTAAATAACTACAAAAGTCCAGAGGTACATCTAATTCCTAACCTGTCTATAGGGGGAAAAAAGATATATGAGGTTTTCAAAAAGAATGCTGACATAATGTAAAGGTGTTTCCAGTACTTCATAGAAGATAGCTTTGGTCAAGAAAGCATTTTGTTAGGAGTTTCATCTCCAGCAGCTGCTCAAACATTGTTCAAAGTGTCAACTTTAGTTCTACTGAAGTGGTTTAAAGGTGGTAGAAGATAGTATTTTTAAATGTTGCTTGGATAAGAGGGCCAGTACAAACAACAAAACTTCACATGTAAAATTTTCTGCCACATGGAAAGGAAATGAGAACTTAATCCCCTCTCTCTTTAGCATTCCCTTTAGAAAACTTGATAATGTAAATTGTTTCTCTGTCTCATTGAGATGCTTGTAAATTATTTTAAAAACAAAATGAGTCTCATGCTAGGTCTTAGTAAATCCTTGTCTAGACCCCAAATAGGAATTTATACACAATAGATCTTCAATATATATTTTGAATTATATATATACATATATAATTTAATACATATTTTCATGCCAGCTATGTGCATCTGCCAGGCCTCAGGCCATGTGACCATCAGAGAGATTGGTACCATGTCCCTCGCTGTAGTTTCAGCAATGGGCGGGGCTCCAAGTTGTCCCTCTTTGCTTGTCCAAGAAGAAAAAAGTCCAGCAGCCTTATTCACGTAATGGATCTTGTCACCCTGGTTATATAAGAAGACCAGGATTTCTCTTTTCTATCTGCAACCTCTTTCGCATACTGCCTATGATGCCCACTGTAGTCTGTCTGCTTTAGTAATTGTGTGATAACAAAATGTTCTCTTTCTTTTCTATAGTGGTATAGAAGATTTTCTGGGTTAGGCTTTTTGTTAATTCTGTTTTTCCAAAAAGATTCAGATACACTTGTTTTTTTTTTTTTTTTTTTAAATAATTTTCTTATAAACTTGGAGATAAGGAAAAAGATACATGAAAACAACAAGATTGACTAAAATGAAAATGAAGTCTCAAACCAAAGTGTGGCAGAGATTTCATGTGTATTAAAAGTGGAGTGGATTCCATGTATTTTTCCTGGATAGGACAAAAAACACAAACAGCTGCGCCATATCACCTAGATGTCAGAGACCAGAAATTGGATCTCAAGTTCTACAAAGATTTTGGTCATAGCCAAAGCAATCTGTGTAGGTTAATGAAAGCCAACTCAATCATTCTTATATCAAAGGAACCCATTTACTTCAAGAGCAATTAGAAAGAAATTAAACTACATGTTAGAATACTATTGATGAAAATTGAAAAAACTTAAAAAGCAAAGAAAATACTTTCATCAATCATACATCAAAACTTCCCTGAGTGATTTAAAACTTTCTTGACAAAAAGCTTACAAAAATAAAATGCTCTATTATCTGCGTTGTCACTAATTATCACTTGATTACTTTTATTTTAGATCACTTAGTTTAACAGAAAAAGAAAATCTTTGAAGATCAAAATGCTATCCACATACTTCTTTAATACAACAAGGCATGTACAATTACAAACTTCAGTTTTATATGTGAAGAGTTCTAATAAGAAACAACAATCAACACATCCTCACCACCCTCCTCCTGCGGAGTGCAGCAGGCCCTAGGGGACCTCTTGAGTTTGCAGATAGGAGAGTGGCAGCTAGTGAGGGAATTCCAAGGACACAGAGCCCCACAGTAGCACATTAGCCAGAGGGCAACCTGCGGCTTGTTTGTCAAGAGGGAGAACGCAGAAAACCCGCAAGGTTGTCTGTGCACAGAGAAGAGCACGGACCTGAAAAGCCGCGGGGAAATCAGCAGCAAGCTGGGTGCTGAGCTCACCTCAGCACACCTTTCTCTGGCGCTGGCTTGAGGGGTCCGATCTCAGGAGAAAGGCAGGGGCTTCCAGGTAGCCACCCCTAGAGCGGCACGGGTTTATCCCCGTCACCAGCTTTCAGAGCCCAGGAAGGCAGCTGAACAGATCAGAGTTTCTCCACATTCACAGGAAAGACTGTCCTGACTGAAATCAGCCTGCAATATAAATAAGATTGCGAGGATGAGTTAATTTTGTGATTTTGCAACTCTATGGTTTGGTGGAATGGTGTTGATATTAATATGTGTTGTAGGTATTCTCTGCTTACAATACAGTAACTCGGTCTGATTCTACTGAATTGAGTAGTTTGTGGTGTTTTTGTTTGTTTGTTTGTTTGTTTGTTGTATTTTAGAGAAGGGTATACAGGGTGCTCAGGGTCCAATACTAGATCGGACTCATACTGATTCTCCTGTTTACAGCCTTCCAAGAGCTGGAATTACAGGTGCATGCCTGCCACACCCAGTTTCAATTGCTGTTTTGGTGCGCCCAGGGGTGGGGTTGGGGGCCAGCAAGGCAGGTCTGGATCGAACCCCCGCCCCTGCTTGCAGGCCCTTTAATCTGCTAAACTATTTGGCTGCCCCTAAATACAGTAGATTGTAGAGGTATATACAAGCAACTAGAGCCAAGTTCATGGCGTTAGGAAGCAAGTACCAACAAAGGAGATCTCCCAACTAACAACTGTCTTTCTATTCTAATAGATCTCCAATCCTCAGGATAAGAAATCTGAGATAACAAACTGCAAATTCCCTCTAAAACAATGCCACACTTTCCCAGAGTTGATCCAGCAAACATTATTGGAGGAAACTGAAAACAAGGAGACTGAAATGTGCCAACTGACAAAAAAAAATAATAAATCTTAAAAGATCAATAAAGTGTTCAGAAGTCCAAAGATAGTGGAACTGAACACACAACGGACTTGACAAAATGATCAAGAAGGCTTAAGAAGACACAAATGAGAAGCTAGCTAGCCGGAATAATCCCAAATTAAATGACCAGTTTAGAAAACGGGGTCCCTGAAGAGATACCAAATAGAAATACAGGAAACTGAAAATCATATTGGAAGTAGGAGCAGCAAAGGAGACTGATGTGAGGAGAAAGTGTCAGATCTAGAAAACAGATGATGCGGGTGACAATGTACTCAGAGATGCTTGACCAACAGAACATCATGGGAAATGAGTCCTGCAGCCAACAGCTACCAGACAATGTGCAGAAGACTGACCTGGGACAAACGAGATTAGAGAAAAAGTAGAATAGGGCACAGGTGATTAAAGACATGTCTTACTCCTGAGTAACTTCCATGTTGAGAACTCTTTATTCCATATGCAGGACCATGCAGCAATTTCTCTGGCCTCCTGGATTCTGTTCTCTGTTATTTTCCATATGCTACATCTAGAGGTATTCAAATATTTTGAATTTGTATAACTGGAAAATATTTTACTTTGGTTTCCAAAGTTGTGTTTGCTAAATATAAAATTCAATGAAGACAGATTATTTTTTTTCTTTCAGTCCTTTGATTTGATTAGTCAAGTTTCTTACACACTTGCTCTCCTTATTTTTTCTAATGTGGAAAAAGATGCTGTTTAATTTTGTTCTTCCATAGCTAACATTTTTTATGTATATGCTTTAATGATTTTTTGTTACAATTAATTTTGGACAATTTCATTTTTGTGTATATTGGTACGATTTCATTCAAATTTGTTCTGCAAAAGGTTCATTTTTCTTGGAAATGTGGTGTTACAACTTCAACTGAATTCAGAAATTTTAAATCTTTATTTATTGCCTCTCCCTTTCTACCTAGAGAATTCTGATTATATGAATATAATTTTCTTAATTTTGGCACAGAGTGAATTGTTATAAAACTGATCTGCAAATTTTTCTTCATTTTTATTTTGGACAGTTTTATTGTTATGCTCATTCAACTTTGTAAATAATTTATTTACAATATGCAATCTATTATTAATCTCATGCTTTGTATTCATTTCAGAAATATTTCTCTAAAATTCTTTCATTCACATTTCAATATTTGTCTACAATTTGTAATATGCTATATAATTACTGGTTTTCAAAAAGTTAATGAGCAAAAAAAAGAAAAAATAAATGCCTGTATAAGGGTCAGGGAGATAGTTCACCAGTATAAGTGCCTTCACAGCAAACACAAGGTCCTGAGATCAGTCCTCAATAGCAAAAATAGAATTAAAAAGACTAGTTGACTGGTACAACCAGTATAGAAATCATTTTGGAAAATCTTTAAAAAGCTAGGACTGGAGAACTCCCCGGAGCCCCTGCCCGTAAGCCCGCCGAGTGAGCGGGGATTTTTCCGAATCTCCCTCTGCCGATCCACACGAGTTCGGTTGGTGAGTGTGTGGGAGAGTCTTTGGCTTCCCCTCACGAGTTCTGCACCATCAGGAGCCCGCACCCCCAAGACCTCTGAGCAAGTGAGCGGTCGTCCTGAGTCACCCCAGACTGACTTGCCTGGCAACTCTCCAGAACCCCTGCCTGCAAGCCCGCTGCGAGTGAGAATTTTTTCAAATCTCCCACCATCAGATCCACAGGAGCCCGGTTCAGTGAGTGTGTGGGAGAGCCTTTGGCTTCCCCACGGCGTGCTCTGCCCCATCCGGAGCCCACGCCCCCAAGATCTCCAAGCGAGCAAGTGATCAGCCTGAGACAACCCAGACTGACTTGAACTGAAAATCCCCAGAGCCCCTGCACCCAAGCTCTCCAAGAGAGTAACAATTTTTCCAAAACTCCCGACACCTGAACCAACCTTCTCCAGCCTGGAGAGTGTATAGAAGAGCTTCTGTGCTCCCCAGTGCTCCTTGGAGCAGGGACACAACAGAGGGGAGCCACAGGCTCACAGTTGTACCAGAAGAGCTGCAGCGAAAAGGAACTGAACACAACAGCTAGATATAGGCCAGGGATAACTGGAAAATCTCAGACTTAATAGACTGGCACCCAAATCTCATGACACGATAAGGTCGTAACTGCACCAAAGCTCTACACCAAAGGTCACAGGTTACTGCTATACAAATGACAAAGACAAGGAGCAAAAGGCAATCTCAGGTCTCGAGTCCACCAATAAGTGCAGATGACACTGGCGCAACTGAAATGAATGAATTAATAGAGGCAGAAGCAAAGAAACAACAGCAGAAAGGAATAGAGGAACTCAGACTAGAAGTAACACCTAAAATACAAAAAGAAATATTTGAATACATAACTTAAGAAGTGACCAATCAAATCTGGAAACATATGGGGGAAACCCAGTGCTCACCCAGGACAAGTGCAGAGAGCAGTATTCCAGCTGACGTGTATGAATTAACAGCATCAGAAGCAAAGAAACGACAGCAGAAAGGTAAAGAGGAACTCAAAGCAGAAATAATTTCTGAAATAAAAAAAGAATTCTTTGAAATCATATCATCTGAAGTAGAGAATCAACTCCAGAAATAAAAACAGGAAATCCAATTTGGAAAAAACTCTGCAGTAAAAGAATTAATAACCACCTCTAAAGAAGAAACTGATAAAAAAAAAAAGAGGAGATAAGAAATATGACTGATTACTAGAATGAGCAATACAGAAAAGAAATGGATTGCATAAAACAGAGTCAAAGAGACAGAAGAAAGTAAAATCTCCACCACAAGTTTACAAAACTGTTTGAGTGAAAGTGAAGACAAAGTTTCAGATCTTGAAGATGCTGGTGAAAAGGTGAGACAGGATCTCTTAAAAACAACAAGGATCTAGGAAAAAATAATCCATCACCTGCAAGACGATGCCAAGATGAACAATGTATGATGAATTGGCATCAATGAGAATGAAGGAGTCAATACAAAGGACATAAAAAGAAATTGGGGAGAACTAATGGCAGAAAACACCCCAAATATGAGGAAACAATCCAACATTCAGGTAACTGAAGCATACAGAACACAAAATAACTTCAACCCAAGTAAAAGCACACAGAGACATATAATAGTCAAGATCCCAGAAATCCAACACAAAAATAATATACTGAAAGCTGCTAGCGAGAAGAAGCAGATCACATTTAAAGGAAAACCCATCAGAATTACAGCGGACTTCACTACACAAACCATGAAGGCAAGGAGAGCATGGAACAGAGTTCTTCAAGTCCTGTATGAAAACAAATTCCAGCCCAGACTGCTATACCCTGCAAAACTCTCTTTCAAGTTTGATGGAGAAGTGAAATACTTCCACGACAAAGAACAACTAAAGAATTTCATGATGACAAAGCCATCCGTACACAGGCTGCTGAAAGATGTTCTTGAGAGAGACCACAATGACCAGAACTCCACGAATGAGAATGGAAGGAGTGCACTAAACAGGACAGACAATTAAACACAGGATTAATTAAGAGAAATAGACCAGCACTTTACAAAAGAAAACAAAACCCAACAATATGTTGTATATAAGAAACACACATAACTCAAAAAGACGTTCATAAGCTTAAAGTCAAAGGATGGAAAAAATACTGCATGCTTGAGCAATTCAGAAAAAAGCAAGACTAGGAATTCTGTTCTCAGAGAGCCTCTACTTCAAACAAACAAGGATCAAATGACTCAAAGAAGGCCACTATATATTGGTTAGGGGAAAAATTCAAGAGGAAGAGGTAACACTCATAAATACCTGTGCACCAAAACAGGAGCACACAACTATGTAAGATACATCTTAATGGACATGAAAAATCTAATATCCAAGGCCACAATCTTAACAGGAGACTTTAACACCCCTTTATCTCAAAAGATAGATCCACTAGACAAAAAATTAGCAAGGAAGGAGCAGAACTGAACCAGAGCTTGGAACAAATGGACTTGGTGGACATATACAGAGTGTTCCACTGAACCACAGCTGAACATACATTTTCAGATGCACATGGCTCATTTTCCAAAATAGACCATATACTAGTCCATAGGTCATGCTTAAGTGTCTGCAAGAAAACAGAAATTATCCCATGCATATTATCCAAACACAATGGAATGAGACTGGAAATAAACAAAAAGAAACCAGAAAAACCCGCTAAACTCATGGAAATTAAACAACACCCTACACAGAAATCAATGGGTCACAGATAACATTAAACAAGAAATTCAGCAATATCTACAATTCAATGAAAATTCAACCATAACTTATTGGAATTCATGGGATGCAATGAAAGCAGTTATCAGAGAGAAAATCATACCTATAAACTCACATATGAGGAAAAAGGAATGGGAACAAATAAAGACCCTAATGTTTCACCTCCAACATCTAGAAAAGGAAGAGCAAACCAAACCTAGAGTCCAAAGATGGAAACAAATCATAAAGATTAGAGCAGAAATTAATTTAACTGAGATGAAGAAAACAGTTCAAAGAATCCACAAATTAAAAAGCTGGTTCTTTGAAAGACTAAACTTGATAAACCACTAGCTAACCTCATCAAAAAGAGCAAAGAAAAAATTCAAATACAAGCAATAACAGATGAAAAGGTTGAAATCACCACAGAAATTAAAAGATTACAATAGCTACTTGAGCTACGCTCACAGAATAGAGGACACAGAAGAAATGGACAGATTCCTTCAAAGATACAAATTACCAAAACTGCGTCAAGATGATAGAACAACTCTCAATAATCCAATAACAGCTAATGAAATACGAAATGTAATAAAAAGCCAGCCAACAAAGAAAAATCCAGGTCCTGATGGATTCACAGCTGAATTCTACAAGAAATTTATAGAAGATATAATCCCTACACTCCTCAAACTCTTCAATATAATTCAGAAGGAAGCAGTCCTCCCAAAATCATTTCTGGAGGCAAGTATTATACTGATTCCAAAAACAGGGAAAGACACAACCAAAAAAGAGAACTACAGGCCAATCTCCCTCATGAACACACATGCAAAAGTCCTCAGTAAGTCCAAGCAAACAGAATACAGCAAATCACCAAGAAGATCATACACAATACCAAGTAGGATTCATCCCAGGAATGCAAGGATAGTTCAGTATTCAAAAATCTGTAAATATAATACACTACATTAATAGACTTAAATCTAAAAACCATATGATCAACTCAATTGATAAAGAAAAAGCTTCTCAAAAAGTCCAACATTTAGTCATGTTCAAAACCCTACAGAAAATTGGAATAGATGGACTCTACCTCAATTTGATAAAAGCCATCTATGACAACCCAATGTTGTCATAATATAATCCTAAATGGGGAAAAACTGAAATCTTTTACTCTTAAATCAGGTAAAACACAAGGATATCCTCTACCCGCCCTCCTATTCACTGTAGTATTGGGCTCACTAGCAACAACCATTAGAAAAGAGAGAGAAATAAAAGGAATAAGAATAGGGAAAAAAGAAGTTAAATTATCACTATTTGCAGCCAATATGATACTTTATTGGACGACTCAAAAAATTCCACCAAGAAGCTAGTAGAATTTATAAAGAAATGCAGTAGGATAGCAGACTACAAAGTCAATACTAAAAAGTCAATAACATTGATAACAAATACACAGGTAACAAACACATTGAGAGGGAAACTATAAATACAATACCTTTTATAATACCACCACAGAAAATGAAAGACCTTGGAATTCACTTAACCAAGGAAGTCAAAGAATTATTCACTGAAAATTTCAACCTAAGAAAAGAGATCACAGAGGATTTCAGAAAATGGAAAGATATTCCATTCTCCTAGATAGAAAGAACATACATCATGAAGATGGCCATACTCCCAAAATTGTTGTACAGATTTAATGCAATCCCTATCAAACTGCCACCAACATACTTCAGACCTAGAGAAATCGTTCCTAAAATTTATTTGGAACCATAAACGACCTAGAATAACAAAGGCAATCCTGGCCAACAAGGACAAGGCAGGAGGCATCACAATTCCTGACTTGAAATTATACTACAAAGCTACTATGATAAAATCAACATTGTATTGGCAACGAAACAGACAAGAGAATCAACAGAATAGATTAGAAGAAGCACAGGCCTCTGAGAACACACTCAGCCACCTGATCTTTGGAAAAGGGGCCAAACAGGCATACTGGAAGAAAAATAGACTCTTTAAAAGATGGTGTTGGAAAAACGGGCTTTCTACATGCGAAAAACTAAAACTCGACCCAGCTCAATCACCATGCACTAAGCTAAAGTCAAAATGGATTAAAGATCTAAACATTAAAACAGAAACATTCAATCTCCTGGAAGAGAAAGTAGAAGGAACTCTTGAAGACATAGGGGTAGGTAAAGAGTTCATGAATAAACATGTATTTGCATGGGAAACACTTGAAGGAATCAACAACTGGGACCAACTCTTCTTGAAAAGTTTCTGCAGATCAAAAGAAATTTCCAACAAAGTGAAAAGACAACCCACAAATTTTGAAAACATCATCACTAATAAGCATCAGACAAAGGTCTGCTCTCTAAAATACATAAAGAACTAAGATATATTAGGGCCCTCAAATTTATAGGCCCAATCCAGAAATGGGCATCTGAGATGAACACACACTTCTCAGAGGACAAAATTAAAGAAATGAATAATTATATGAAAAAATGCTCCACATTGCTAGCCATCTGTGAAATGCAAGTTGAAATAACACTAAGATACCATCTCACTCCAGGAAGAATTGCTATCATAAACAAATCAACCAACAACAAATTTTGGAGAAGATGTGGAGAAAAGGAAACAATTCTCTACTGCTGGTGGGAATGTAGACATATGTAACTATTGTGGAGATCAGTGTGGAGACTCCTCACAAAAGTAGGACTGGAAATCCCATTCAAGCAGGCTGTCCCCTACTGGAAATTTTCCTGGAAGAACTGAAAATATCATATCATACAGAAACATGTGTACCTATGTTTATAGCAACACAATTTGTGATAGCCGAATCTTGGAAACAACCAAGATGCCCATCACATGAGAAATGGTTGAAAAGATGTGGTATTTCTATACAATAGAATATTACTCAGCTATAAAGAATGATAAATGTGAAGCATTTATACTGAAGTGGATGCTACTTGAACATATACTCGTGAGTGAAATAAACCAGACACACACAAATATCGTATAGTCTCCCTAGTATAAGAAATCAAAAGAAGAAAAGCAAATTAGTCAGATAGTTAGGGTAAACTGAATTACATATGTTGCAGGGTACTAATCAGTTTCTCTTCTGGATGGTTAACAACCTAAGTACACAGATAAAAAATTGGAGAAGTGGAAGGGATGCAAGATCAGCCAACATTTTGGCCCTAGCCTTTCAAGGTCAGTGAAGGCTCAGGACATAGGAGAACTTGTACTGTAACATCATGGAACAGTTGTGCCCCAAATTTTCTGATCAAGGAGATTATGGAGCCACAGAGGAATGCGATAGATGATCTATAGTGTGCCTAAGGAGAGCCACATGGAGAGAAAACTTTCTTACAGGCTTCCACAGAGAGCAAACTGGTCAAACAATGGCCATGACTCATCCACATGGATGACTCTGACAATGGATCTACAGAGTAAGGTATGGGATTACAAGATAAACCCTGACTGGACTTCACTGACCTCATCAAAAACAAAAACTATAGCTTTTGGTATATAGGCCTTGATCTATCTTGGTCTTAACCATCCCGCAGAAAAGTATAAAAAATGAGGTATATAACGTGGGACCATAATAATAACTTGAGCTGTAAATGGCTATGGTCAACAACTTCTTCAAATAACTCACTATTAATGTGGAATGCTGGACTCTGTTCGATTGTGTCATTGAGTTCAGGCACCTAAATTGGTTTAATGACAATGCAGTGCCCATTGTCATTAAACCAATTTGACGGGTCTAGACAAAAAAAGGGGGGATACAAAGGAAGAAGCATGATGTATGTATATAAACAGTACAGTTTGGATAAATATGCCGTGCTTCTGCATAATTCTATGAGAAGCAAGATTTGCACTAATAGTGATTGGCCAAGATATTACGTTGGCTTCTAGTACTATGGACAGACCTTGGGGAGATAACAAGGTAGAGGGTGTTAATTGAATCTGTGATATAAATCAGCTGTAGAGAAATAAGATAGGTATATAGCTGCACTCTCTTCATTCACTGATTAGAGACATCTGCTATAATAATGTCTGCAAGTATAATATCATGTGTGCACCTTATACGACACTGAAACATTACAAAAACATTTTGCAATGTATTGATTTGTCAAATCTGTCCTGTTAATTTGTATTGAAACTCTCTCATTGCTATTTGTTCTTCAATGAAAATAATAATAATAATAAAAACAATTTCCAACTAAAGACAGGTATGAAAAGCCAAGAGGGCCTCAGTCCTTTAACTCACCTCAGCATACTGAAATAAATGATAACACTGAAACTACCAGTTCAGAACCTACTGCTGTACTGTCTTCTCTAGCCTTACCATCTCCAAGCTGTCTATCAGAAGCTCCGCCTACTTACTTCCTCAGAATGCAGAGGGACATTACATGGTGTCTTACAGAACAGATTCTGGCGAACTTTCATCAGCTGGAGATTTCTATGCAAGTCATTCTCAGCCTTGAGACTGCAGGGATAGATCCAGATGAATTGATTTTGATACCAAATGTAGTACAGATTTGTTTCGTAAATCCTGCCGGGGGAGGTTAGTGCACCTTCGTATCCTTAGTACCTTCGAACTGTGAGGTTCTTGGATAATTCTCTTGATACAGTTCTCAACCGCCCTCCTGGGTTTCTTCAGGTTTGTGGCTGGTTGTGTCCTTTGGTTCCTGATAGCTCTCCAGTTCTCAAATATTCTGTGGGAGCTACATGTTTCCCAATACAATGTTACAAATAGCAGGATGCTTTGTGGGTGTGGTCTTATTCTCTGAGCTGCTGCAAGGAGATAGAGAACTCTTTGAGGATATTTTTTTTTATTTTATTGAAGTACAAATATCAATGAGACAGTTTTAAGATACCTTGACAAGATGGATTTGATAAATTAATACATTGCAAACTGTTTTCATAATGTTTTGGTATCATAGAAGGTGCATACATGATATTATACTTATAGACATTATTATAGCATATGTCTCTTATCAGTAAATTAAGAGAGTGTAGCTGTTTGCCTATCTTATTTTTTATACCTGAATTACATCAAAGATTCAACAATTGATACTTTCTACCTTGCTATTTTCCTAGTGGTTGTCTATAGTACTAGAAGCCTACATAATATCCTGTCCAACCACCACTAGTGAAAATCTTGCCTCTCATAGAATTATGTAGAAGCACGGCGTTATCTATCCCAACTGTACTGTCCATACACACACACATCATGATTCCTCCTTTCTATACCCCTTCATTTGTCTACACCTGTCAAAGGTGGGCACTGCATTGTCATTTAACTAATTTAGGTACCTGAACTCAAAAACAAAATCCAACACAATCCAGCATTCCACAACAATAATGACTTGTCAGATAAGGCAAAGTGAATGGCATATGCTACAGGATACTAATCAGCTTTTCTTCTGGATGGTTAACAACCTAAGTTCACAGATCAAAATTGGAGAAATAGAAGAGCCACAAGGCCAGCCAACATTTTGGCCCTAGCCTTTCAAGGTCAGCGAAGACTCAGGACATAGGAGAACCTGTACTGCAACATCATGAAACTCAGGTGAGCTCCAAATTTTCTGAACAAGGAGAT
>PVKA01026668.1:0-31454 GCA_004027165.1 Ctenomys sociabilis
TGTGTGTGTGTGTGTGTGTGTGTGTGTATTTTGTTTATTTTATTTTTAAATGTATTTGGTTGTTACAGAGTCTCATTACCAAGCTCAGACCTCACAGTGACTCTCTTGCTTTCAGCCTCCCTAGTGCTGGTATTCCAGGCCTCCACCTCCACACCTGGACTCTGCGGCTGGCTCAGCCCGCCCTGGGGGTGGGGCTGGTGCGGCATGTGGTGCCAGGGACCAAAGCCCTCTCCCCGCATTTGCTTGATCTTGTCTAAGCAGGCACTTCAGTCCACGGAGCTATGTCAGCTTCTGAGTATATTTTAAAGCTTTTCTTATTTGGTAGACAGTGTTTTAATCATTTGGGGTTTTTCTCTATTTATTTCTATCAATATGGAAAATAATAATATTTTGAAATGTTCTCTACATGGAAGACTACTTCACAGTTTAGTATTGTTTAGGCTTTTCAATATTCATTTTTGATTGATGTATTTATTGTTTGATATCTATAATAAGTGTACTTTTTCAATAATGTACTTAAAGCTCACCATAATTTATACTATGCAGTTTATCAATCTATTGCCTCTTTTCTCATTGATTCACACTGCTTTTCATAACCAGATTACCAATAAATACCTATTAATAAGTAAATGAGTAAATAAATCAATATTTAGCATTTAAATAAGTATGGGTAGATATACTTGGCTATTGTTCCCAGAATATGTCAGTTTTATCAGTACATTGAAACTTAGGATGCACAAGCAACCGAGAAACCTGTCATAGAGTTTCTGATACTCAAACTTCTTACTGTTTGCACAAATTGTGTAGGACTTTAGCACTTAACTTTTTATGAAAAGAATAATATATTTGGCATAAGAATGAAAGTAAGAATTTCTAAAAATATAATTTAGAAACAGATATTCATATATGGATTCATTTGATTTATGTAGAAGCCCATTGGCTAGGGTATGAAAACAATCCTTTCAGTAAACTGTAAAAGAGCAATGAAATAATATTTTAAAAAATTATTTTGAGTCACGCTTCTCACTCTGCGCAAAACTAAAAGATCTCAAAACTTCAAATCTATGAAAGGTATAGAATTTACTCTTCCAGCATAACATGTAGAAAAAATACTCTGAAGGAGAAAAATATTCATTAAATAAGGAGTGGTACACTAACTGTAAAAAATTTTGATAAACTGAATTTCTGAAATCGAGATGGTTTGGATGTTACAATGTAAGCTAAAAAATGAGAAGATATATGACATAATATATCTAACAAAACTGCATAGTCAGAATATAAAAGAATCATAATCTTAATTACAGAAGGTCAAGAACACACATTAAAAGTTAGGAAACATGAACAGGATAGATGCATATATCTACATAAAAATTGGCATATCCAGTGCACTCAACATCATTATGCATTAGGGAAGGGTAAATTGCAACTTGCATGTTATTTCGTTTCACTGCACACAAAACAATGATAATGACTCTCATGGAGTGCAAATTGATTTAACTTATTGAAACAACTTTTGGCAAAATCTTTCAAGGCTAACCACCTTCCTATTTATGACATAACTGTTCCACGTCAGAGTATATGCCATGAAATCACTGCTGAGGACATCAATCAACAGTATACATAAAAAGTTCCTGGTGACCTAATTTATACTACCACAATTTAAAACTGGAAATAACCTAAACATTCATCAAACAGAGATTGGATATGTTTTAGATCATTTCCTGTGACAGATGCAAAATCATGGATGACTCTCACAGGTGATATATCTAAGAGAGCAGCCTTTATTATTATTATGATAACCTTCATATAGAGTTTGAGATTAGAAAAACTTTAATGTGTATTTTAGAAGCAGAACTAAGTCTGGCAACAAAAACACATAAAAGTAATTTAAAAATTTTTTAAAAGTCTGGCAACAGTGATTTCTGTTGTGGTGCATGTTGGGTGATGAGCACATCTACACGCAGGTGTGTGCAGCCCTGCTCAGCTAATCATTTGAGGTCTGCACACTTCCATGTCATCTCTGGGGCACCTAGAGCGTTTGGCCCAGAGATGACACCACTTGCTTTCCCAAGTGGGAAATTAAAAATTAATTAAAAATTAAAAATAATTTTTTAAAATATTATTTCATTGCTCTTTTACAGTTTACTGAAAGGATTGTTTTCATACCCTAGCCAATGGGCTTCTACATAAATCAAATGAATCCATATATGAATATCTGTTTCTAAATTATATTTTTAGAAATTCTTACTTTCATTCTTACTTTCATTCTTATTTTTTTTTAACTTTTATTCATTTTAATGAGAAAAAAAGATAAAATAGCAATGAAACAATTTGAAAACAGGTTAGCAGGACATTTACAGTAATTAACACATTATATGTTGTTATCTTTGTAGTAGTTATTCAGAGGACAAGACGCACACATGATATCTTGTCTAAACACTATTAGTACCAACCTTTCTTCTCATCGAACTAAGAGAAAGTAGCTGTATATGTATCCTAACTCGTGTGTGTGTGTGTGTGTGGTGTGTATGTGTGTGTGTGTGTGTGTGTGTGTACTTTTTCCTCCCTTTCCCAAGCCTCTTGCCAACTTAAGGGTCACTGTAAACTGACAGTGGAAGATGTCCATGTGGTGTCTGGATCACAGGGGGAACTGAGCCAACCAGAGCTACCCGTAGGAGCAGCCCTCCTGCCCGGGTGCAACGGCAGCCCTTCTCAAATTGCTGTCATGGAACAGAACAAAGAAAGCTACTGATGACACTGCTGGGAAAGTTGTTCCATGAAACTCCCTAGTACAGCAGTTAACTACTGAGAAATTCGTCTCACCTACTAGCTGATGACCTACTAAGTGGTACTGTTGTCTGTACCACTGGAATGTATCCTGGGGGCTTTAGTAGCATGCCCAGAGATTGTCAGGTGTGCTTTTCCTCAGTACATGACCGAGTAGTATTTATCTGGGGAATCTACTGAAAATGAGGTGGTAGGGAGGCCTACCAAGGGTTGCTGTCAAACCTCGAGGCACTTCATATAGACCCTCCCTTGTCAGTCAATTGTAATCACACCCTTACTTCTCCATTGGTGTCTTCCAGTAAGTATTAAGGAGCTCTGTCTCGCACAAACCCTCTTGTGGTACTTTCTCTGGTCTCTCACCACCTACTCCACTGCCTAAGCTATCTGGCTGTAAATGAGACAAATTTAATGAAGTACAAAGAATATCTGCCTTGATTTTTTTAGAGAAGTATATGTTAAATTAAATGTGAAGATGTGCTTATTTGGAAGTCAAATTGTTCTGTGTTGTAAAACCTTGAACTGAGTACATTGAATGTTTGTCTAAGCCTCTTCTTTGCTGCCTTGGTTACACTGTGTCGTCATGTTTCTGCATGCTTCTGTTTTATTTATTACTTCTGCTAAAGAATTGTTGAGGTTTTTGGCCCAAAGGATTTTTAGACTAAATGCATTTGGAAAACTTTAGTTTATTATTTCATACAACATTTATTTTCTTTTCCCTGACTCTATCCTACAATTTTATGAATCTAATAACACCTGAACTTTTTTTCACAAGTCACTGAGGCACTGTTCTCAGGTTTATTTGGGTACTTTATTTTCCTACAGCTTCAAGTTCAACTGTTGCTGTTCTGCAACAGTTATTATTACCTTTAATACATCTTTAACATATTCTAATGTAATTTTATATCTAAAAGATCAATTTTTAAGGAATCCTCCAGTTCTTCATCATGTTTTTATTTTCATTTACTTCCTTGAACTGTTGGAATGTACAAATGATCATTGTTTTGTTAATCAAAACTTGTTAATATGAATTCTAGATCTGATTATGTCTGCTGCTCCTTTCATTTTTGATCTATTTTTTCTGCAGTTTGCATGCCAACAGCATGTTATTAAATTATTAAATCTAATTAAATTATTCATTAAATTATTTATTTAATTGATTAATTAAATTATGAATTAATTTAATATAATTATTTAATGTATAGTGCACAATTTGTTCTTTATTACTAAGTTATATAATTATCCATAGAATAGCATTACACCCTTTATTCTATTATGCAACTGAGTTATTAGGGCTTGTTTAAATCCTTTCTAGATGTGTTTTCGTACTTGGATAAGGAAAATCCAGAGCATTGTTAGTGTTAATTTTTCTTTATATCTACAATGAAATATTTCTGAAACTCTCCAAAATGTTCCATTAATTACATGATTATTTTAAGCCCATTCCTGTACCAACATAAAAAATAGTTTGGTTACTTCCTGTCTGGTGTGGGGAAGACTCTCTAATTTCTCTCTCACAAGTAATAATGGGTGCCCCAGTGCCACTAAAGTCTAATGTTATTTCTTCCATTAGTAAAAATTTCTAAGGTTTACTCAGCACTCTGCTTTCTTCTGTTGCCTAGAAACACTTCTAAGATGTAAGCTAATACAAATATAGACTAATCTCACTGTCTCACTCTCTTAGGGATCACAATCCTCAGGGTCTTCTAGCCAACAACTGAAAATCATTATTTTATACACTTCTAGTCTGTACTAAGAAAGAAGATACATCCGATACCTGTTTAAACTTGTGTTCTGAAATTGAAGCCTACATGATCTCAACTTAACAGTCCCATAAGAATTACAAAATATTGACCCCTCCCATCCAGCACAAGCTCAGGCCCAGCAAGTGTGAGGGAGAGTTCCTGCACTTCCCTACGCTGATTAGGTCTCCTCAGATCGAGCCCAGGCAAGCACCTGAGTGTGTCCTCTTATAGCATTCTCAGGACCCTTTCTGTCCTGCTCTCTCACTTTCTCAGGAAACCTGTACTCCCACCACCCAGCACAAGCCCAGGCCTAGCTAGTGTGTGGGAGAGCTTCTGTGCTCCTCTGTTCCCCCTCGGCCAGGGGCACAGCAGAAGGGCACCGCACGTTCACTATTGCATCGCAAGGGCACAACAAGTTCATTTCCAAGGGCTGCAGCAGGAAGGAGCTGAACACAACTGCTAGACACGAGCCAGGCGTAACTGGATAAACTCAAACTTAATAGATCTGCACCTGAATTTCATTAGGTGCTAAGGTCATAACAGTACCAAAGCTCTATACCAAAGGTCAGAGGTCAGTGCTGTATGAAATGACAAAGAGAAGGAGCAAAATGCAATCAGGCCCCAAGCCCACCAGAACAAGTGCAAAGGACACTAGCTCAGCTGAACTAATATGAATTAATAGTGTTAAAAGTAAAGAAACAACAGCAGAAAGGTATAGAGTAACTCAGACCAGAATTAATTTCTGGAACAAAACAAAGAAATCTCTGAATTCATAGCACCTGAAGTAAAGAATCAAATACGGAAACATATAGTGGAAACCCAGTGCCCACCCAGAACAAGTGCAGAGGACCCTAGCTCAGCTGAAATCTATGAACTAATAGCATCAGAAGTAAATAAGAAATAGCAGAAAGGTATAGAAAAACTCAGAGCAGAATTAATTTCTGAAGTAAAAAAAAGAAATCTCTGAATTCATAGTATCAAAAGTAAAGAATAAAATACAGAAACATATGGAGGAAACCAAACCTGAAAAAGCTCTTCAGTAAAAGTATTAATAGCTACTTCTAAAGAAGGCATTGATTAAAAAAATAGAGGAGATTAGAAAAATGACGGATTCTTTGAATGAGCAATACAGGAAAGAAATAGATCACATGAAGGAGAGTCAAAGAGATGTAGAGGAACATAAATCTCAAACAGAAGCTCCCAAAACCGTTTGAGTGAAAGTGAAGGTAGAGTTTCAGATCTTGTAGACGCTGGTACATCTAGTGAAAAGGTAAGAAAAGATCTCTTAAAAACAACTAAGATGCAGGAAAAAATAATTCATCACCTGCAAGATGATGCAAAGATGAGTAATGTGAGACTAATATTCATCAGTGAGAAAGAAAGAGTCAATTCAAATGATATAAAAAGATTATGGGCAGAAGTAATAGCAGAAAACTCCCCAAATATGGGGAAACAATCTGATATTCAGGTAAACAAAGCATACAGAAACCCAAATAACTTCAACCCAATTAAAACACACTGAGACATATTATAGTCATGGTCCCAGAAATTGAACCCAAGAATAATATACTGAAAGTTGCTAGAGAAAAGAAGCAGATCACATTCAAAGGAAAACCCATCAGCATTATGGCCGACTTCTCTTCACAAACCATGAAGGCAAGAGCATGGAGCAGAGCACTTCAAGTCCTCTATGAAAACAAATTCCAGCCCAGACTACTATGCCCTGCAAAACTGTCTTTCAAGTTTGATGGAGAAGTGAAATACTTCTATGACAAAGAACAACTAAAGAATTTTGTGATGACAAACCCAACCCTACACAGACTACTGAAAGAATTACAAAATGTCAGCTGCTACTAAAAGTTGCATACCAATTATTCAGTTAAACTTTGGCTTGGCCTTTTGTTTCTATTTTTTTCCATGCACTTGAAAAATCATTTTTCCTGACTTACATAAACCAATAACCCTATCTAGAACAAAATCACTCATATTTACTAAAATAAAGTTAGACTTCTGGTATTTTGCATTTCTTTAGTATTTATTTTGATCATTAGCAGACCTAAATGTAGAAAATCATCCTTAAAAATAAACTCAGTTGATAGAACTCTATTGGAGTTGAATTCCACTCATAAGCCGTACTAGATTTGTGATCTCAAGAAACCAGTATATTTCTTCTGAGATTTATTTTCTGCAATTTTCATAGAGAGATGAAATAAATAAACCAGGAATCTTGAAGTAATCATTGTTTAAAATAATGAATTAATAAATAAAATTTCACACTTAAAGCTGATAGAATAAAATTTCAGTCCTAAAGTTGATAGAAAAGTTTTGAGATAGAAAAATCTGCTAAGAAAAGAATATACAGTTTTCCTGGAGGGACCAGCATGGAAGTGCCTGCAATTCTGGATAATCAGCTTGGGCCAGGGACTACAGGTGCACAGCCCATTCCACTGGACCAAGGGACCAACAACAGTTAGTGAAAGGCTCAAGATCTCGGATAAATAGCTTGGCCAGAGAAATCCAGCACCTGAATCCTGGCAAAGTGCATGGCCAGAGGAGAATGGAGTAAATTCATTAGAGCAAATAAAACATTTTACATACAAACTCCAAATTTATGATATGTTTTGTATTATAATATACTTCGTTCCTATGATCTAATGAGTAGTTACCAAGGTTTGTCAATTTCTAAATTTTTGGTTGATACTATTATGATTGCTAATTGTACCACTATAGCTAGGATATCATATCTGTTTGATCTCTTGTTATCCCTTGGGTAACAATATTGGGAACCACTAGGTATTAACCTCAGCAACGCCCTACACCTACAGACTGAGGACAGTGTCAAATTGAAACCAGAATCCTACTCTCAATTAATTGGGAATGCAGGATCTCAGGACAGGCACAAACCAAGAGTTTTTGACACACAGAAGAGATCTTGGAAAAACACTCCTGCTAGCGTGGCCTTGATGGCCTTGATATAGCCAACTACTATCAAAATTTCACAAGGGTTATCATGGAAATCAAAATAAATATTTCTTTCTGAAATAGAAAATGACAAGGAGAAGAAGAAGAAGAAGAAGAAGAAGAAGAAGAAGAAGAAGAAGAAGAAGAAGAAGAAGAAGAAGTAGTAGTAGAAGAAGAAGAATGCAATTTTGAATGCCCATCCCAAGCAGGACAAGTCCAGGAACCATCAGGAGAGAAGAAACTGGAAGTTCCACAAGTGAAATCACTGAAATGACTGAAACTAAAGTGAAGAAAGAACTCCAGAAGAGTATCAAGGAAATCAGATCACAGATAATCTCTCAGGTTAAAAGAAGAAATGATAGCCATAGTAAAAGAATTTCTGAGCTTATCTAAAGATGACATTGGTAAAAACAATAAAAATGCATAGAAAAATGGTACAAACTCATTATGAACAATATAGGAGAAGAAAATGAAGTCATTAAATAGATTCAAACTCTATCAAGGAAATTTAAAATCCTATTAAAAGTTTGAAAAACCTTTTGAATATAACTGAAGATTCGCTTTCATGCCCTGAAGACATCATTGAAGCTAACAAGCAGAAAAAGAAAGATCTCTTAAAAGTAACAAAGAACCAGGAACAACTAAAACAGGATGCAAAAAGGAACAATGTAAGACTGATAGGTGTCAATGAAAAAGATGAAGTCAAGGCAAATGACATAAAAAGACAATTTACAGAAGTAATAGCAAAAACTTCTCAAGTATGGGAAAAGAAACTGACATACAGTTAAGTGAGGCATATAGAACTCCAATTAGTATCAAGCAAAATATACCCAGACTTATAATAATCAAGATCCCAGGAATTCAGCATAAGATCAATGTATTAAAAGCTGTATGATAAAAGAAAAACATCATAATAAAAGGAAAACCCACGAGAATCACAACAGATATCTCCACACATACTATCAAGTCAGAAGAGCTTGCAAAACCATCTTTTAAAATTAATACAGAAGTAAAATACTTTCTTGACCAACAACAACTAAAAAAATCATGACCACAAAACCAACTTTATAAAGTATATTGAAAGACTATTCTAGAACAAGATAAAAATGACCACAATTACAAGGATGATAACAGAAATAAATCATGAAAGAGGCCATGAAATTAAATACAGAGTAAAAATAGAGACCCAGTAGCAATGAAAATAAGATTGCAAAGATAAAAGAAAATTTATTAGTTATAATCACCAACGTAAATGTTCTCTGTTTACCAATTGAAAGAAATAGGCTTGCAGAATGGACAAGAAACAAAAATCCAACAATATGTTGTACATAGGAAACACATTTAACCCAAAAGGAAATTCATAGGCTGAAAGTCAAAGGATGGGAAGCAATATTCCATGTACAAAGAACTCACAAAATAGCAGGGGCAGCTCTTCTGTTTGTAGACAATGTCAACTTCAAACCAAGAGGGATCAAAGGAGAAAAAGAAGGGAACTATATAGTTGTTAGGCAAAAACTTCAGGAGGAACGTGCAACAATCACAAATTGTTGGTAGAGCACCAAGTGTGGGAGCACCCAGGTGTGTAATACAAATTTTGAGGGATGTGAAAAACAATCTTACCAGGGACCTTAGCACCTCATTGTTTCAGATGGGCCAACTAGACTTAAAAAAATCAATAAAATGTGTCCGAACTGAACCAAACCATTGAACTCATGAATTTCGTGGACATTTACAGAGCGTTCCACCCCCCAAAAATCTTATTACAGGTTTATTCAGCTGTACAGGGGATGTTCTTTAAAATAGAACACATGCTATTTCACAGATTATGCTGAAGAAAATTGAAATTATCCCATGCAGATTATATAACTATAGTGCAAATAAACTGGAAATTAACAAAAAGAATGGCAAAACCTCATAAACACATGGAAATTAAATAACACCCATATGAAAAATGAATGGCTTAGAAATGAAATTAAAGACAAAAATCAAACAATACATACCATACAAAAAATTCAAACACAAATTACCAGAATGTTTGGAATACAAGGAAAGCAGTTCTCACAGGGAAGTTTATAGCAGTGAATTATCCCACTGGGAAAGTAGAATGTGAAAAATAAATACCCTAATGTAGCACCTCAAGCTTCTAGGAAAAGAAAAGGGAATCAAGCTCAAAGAAGAAAGAATGGAAGGAACTATCAAGGCTATACTAAAAATTGTTGCTCTGGAGACAAAGATAACAATACAAAGAATTAATGAATCAAAGAGTTAGCTCTCAGAAACAATAAAAAAATTGGTTAACCTCATAAAGAAAGGAAAGAAAAAATTCAAATTCAAGTAATTAAAAATAAAAAATGTGAAATTACTACAGATCCTGTGAAATCTCAGAAGATCACCAATACCTAGTTTAAAATCCTTTACTCTCCTAGGATGGAAAACAAAGAAGAAATGAACAGATTCCTAGATATTTACAAATTACTAAAACTGAATCTGTTAGATACAAACCAATCGCAATAGACCAGACCAGGCATTCTGACATGAGAAAATTTGTTGGATGGAGGAGCAAGCAGGCTGGCTGCTAGTGGACCAAGACAGCAGTAAGAAAGGCAAAGCATGGGGCATGGAGATGGCTCAGTGGAATAAGCGCTTCCCTGGCAAGCACAAGAGCCTGAGTTCAATCGCTGGTTCAGCCAAAAAATAAAGCAAAACAAAAATAAACAAACAAACAAACAAACAAACAAAGGCAAAGCACAGGGATTGAAGGGGTTTTGTGGGGAAGGTGATTTCAGGCTAGAACAGGTGAAGTGGCATGGCCACCTGTTCTGCTAGGGGGAATTTTGATATTCTAGGAAGGCGAGGTTGCATGAACTTTTTTCCCATACAGCCTGATGGAGTTTTTTGTATAGTTTTGGCCCATCATGAGGTCAAAATGAAGTGAGCTTTGGAGTGAGGGTGAGAGTCCTGACTTGCCACAATCAAGAAGATATAAAATTCTGAATAACTCAGTATCAGTTAATGAAATTTAAAATGTGCTATGGTTGGTATCAAGGTGTTTCCCCAAAGCCTCATGGAGTCATGGGGTGGGGACTTCTATAGTTTGATCATGATCCATTGGGATTGTGGGTCATAGCACTGCTGGGATTATGGTTATGAATACTTCTCCCAGCCTGGGGAGGATAGCCTGAACGTAACTTAAGAGAGACAGACTTCCTCTCTGTTGACATTGTTGCTGCTTCTCCTCCATTTTGCTCTCTGCTTTTGGCCACTGCCATGAAAGGTTGCTCTCTGCCATGTGCCACTCTGCCTTAGAGCCAGCTGAGTATGGACTGACACCTCCAGTAACTGTGAATTAAATAAACCTTTCCCTACTTCATTTTGGGTGTTGGGTATTTGCCTTAGCAATGAGAAAAGAGTAACTGAGACAAAATGTAATTTAAAAATTTACCAACAAAGAAAATTCCAGATGCTAAAGGATTTACAGTTGAATTCTACAAGAAATTTAGAGACTTAATCCCAATACTCTGCAATGAAATTAAAAAGAAAGCAATTCCACCAAACTCATTTCTGGATGGAAGTGTTACACTGATACTAAAACCAGAGAAAGACCCATAAAATAGAGCTATAGGGCCAACCTCTCCCATGAACATAGATGCAAAAGTCCTCAATAAAATACTAGCGAATAGAGTGTACCTAATGATCAGGATACAACATAACTAGTTGGGATTCTTCCCAGTGATACACAGTTGGGTCAACATATACAAATCTATAAATACATTACACCATATCAATGAGCCTAATCAATTACATGATTATCTCAATACACACAAAAAGGCTTTTGACAAAGTCCAAAACTCATTAATAATAAAAAATCCTACAGAAAATTAGAATAGATTGCCTTTACTTCAATCTGATAAGTGATGACATTTATGACAGATCAACAGCCAACATCATTCTAAATGGAGAATAACTGAAAGATTTTACCCTAAAATCAGGTACAAGACAAGGATATACACCATTACCATTCCTATTTAATACTCTTGGGAAATATTATCCAGAGCCATTAGACAAGAGAGAGAAATAAAAGGAACTAGAATTGGCAACATAGAAGTTAAATTATCATTCACAGATGTCATGATGTTCTATATGGACAACCCAGAAAACTACACCAGGAGATTCCTAGAATTAATAACTGAATTGGGTTGCATAGCAGGAAACAAATACTGCACCCCAAGATCAATTGCATTCCTCTACACAAACAAACTCACTGAGAGAAAATTTAGAGTAACAACACCCTTCACAATAACATCCTATAAAGGGCATACTTAGGAATTAATCTAACAAATGAAGTAAAAGATCTATGTAACAAAAATTACAATACTCTTTAAAAAAGGGATTGGAGGGCCAGGGAGATGGCTCAGTGGAATAAGCGCTTCCCTAGCAAGTGCAAGGACCTGAGTTCAATCCCTGGTTCCACAAAAAAATAAAATAAAAAATAAAAAAGGGATTTGAGAGGGTTTCAGAAATTGGAAAGATATTGCTTGCTCATGGATACTTGGAGAACTGTTATACAGAATTAATGAAATCCTGATCAAAATATCATCAGCATACCCTAGAGAAAGTATTCCTAAAATTCATTTGTAATAAGACCTAGAATAGCAAAGGCAATCCTGATCAACAAAGGCAAGACAGGAGGCATCACAATTCCTGACTTGAAATTATGCTACAAAGGTACTGTGAAAAAATCTGTGTGGTACTGACATAAACACAGACCTGGGATCAATGGAACAGAATAGAAAACAGACACAACTACAAACACACTCAGCCACCTGGTCTTGATGAAGGAATCAAGCACATCCGTTGGAGGAAAGGTAGCCTTTTTACCAAATGGTACTGGAAAAGTGACTTTCCACATGCCAAAAGCTAAACCTACATCCAGGGGCTGGGGAGATAACTCACTGAACCCAGCTTTTCTTCTGGGCATTTTCCAGAAGAATTGAAAACATCATACCACAACGATATATGTGCACCCATACAGCTAATTCTTGGAAGCAACCCAAATGCCCATCAACTGAGGAATGGATAACAAAGGTGGTATTTTTATACAATGGAGTTTTTTAATTTTAATAATTTTATTGAGAAGGAAGTAGCAATGAGATAGTTTCAAAACAGGTTAGGAGTACACAGTTATAATTAATATGTTGCATATTTTGTATTTGTAGTAGTTATTCCTCATATGAGAGGCAGACATGATATCTTGTCTAAACAATATCAAACCTTCTTCTCATTGAACTAAGAGAAAGTAGCTCTATATTTGTGCTATTTTGTATATATACATATATATTTTTTCAAGTACAAAATGGTCTTTCATTTATATTTCCTTTTTTGTTTACTTTTGTCAGAAAAAGGGTAAAGAAAAAAGTTAAAATCATGCATGTGTGCACACAGGATAGCTCAGGTGATTGTACTAGTAATTTGTATTGTTTTTACGAAGGCACCATTTAAATCTTAGAATTTTTACTTTGACCAGTTTTACATGTTTATACCTATAATCTGAGCAACTACGTTGAAGATAACATTGTGCAGTATAACAGTCACTGCTGAACACTGATCAACTATTTAAAAAATTGTGTGCATCATTTCTCATGCCTTATCTGTTATTTTCTTTCAGATGGACATGCATAAATGATTCCTTTCTTAAAATATATACTTTCCTTTAAAACCCTCATTTTTCTCATAGGTATAAAAACCACTTTAAATTCATAATTTTAAAAGAAATTTCTAAGAGTGAAATTATTTGAACTTGCTTACTCCCACATTATAGCAAACTTACCTGACTATTCACTAATAAACTTCATGTGTTTTTACTAATTTTTCTCATTCACTACCTCCCATGTGTATTTTCAGATGAGCAGAAGTTACTGTGTCACTGCATCATGCATTTTAGTACAGATAACTTCCTTCTTTTAGCTCATGATGTTAAATAATTGTATTAGTTTGTTTCATTTTTACCTTCTAAATTTAACTGTGAGGGCCAGGCAGATAGCTCAGTAGGATAAGTGCTTGCCTTGCAAGCACAAGGTCCTGAGTTCAATCTCCAGAATCACAATAGATAAATAATAAATAAATAAATAAATAAATAAATAAATAAATAAATAAATAAAATTAATAAATTGAACTGTGAGGTGTTTCTTTGGGTGACTTATCTTTCTAGCATGCACAGAGTGTGGATTCACCCTTGAAGCACTGTCCAATAATTGTTTCCCAATATTTTTAACAGAGAAGAATAGAAATTCTTGATATTGGCTAGCTAACAGTTAAAAATGAAAATTAGGGGAGTTGTGCATCCTTATAAGAAGCTAACTTCCTTTATACAGTACTGAATCAGACAAAGTTGAAGCCAGCATAGGAGATACAAACAAAGATCTCTTATACTTCTGTTAATTTAAAATGTGGACAAGATGTTTTGATGATGTCTGTCTATGATAGCATTCTTTAAAGCTGATAATGAAAGTGTCTACATGTAAAAGAAAGTGAAAGTTAAGGGGAAAATGAGCACACATTTTATTTCAATACTCTCGTTCTCTGTGAAATTATATTACCACTCAGGAAACTTCCACTTCTTGTGATGCTTTCATCTAACACACATTTGCTTGTGTGTAAGTTCTTGTCCACCAGCCTACCCAATAGAACAGACTGATCATAGCAGCCTGAGCAGGCAGAAGGAAGGGTAGGTTTAGTGCTCAGCCTAGAAAGTCCAGGATAATCTTAGAGTCACTGACCAAAGTGAAAGTGCAATCACAGCTCCTAGTCAATGTAAATCTTTTCTAAGAACTGGACAGAGTTTCTAGTTTAGGTTACTGTTCTGAGAAGCTTTGAAACTATTTGTAGGTTTCATATAATGTAATTATAGTATGTTAATGTGTATCTTTAGTTTGATATGGAAAACATCAACTTCTTGGCAATTATATTTCACCATTTTCTGCATCCACATAGTGTAAAGTGTCACAAACTCTAGATCCAGTACCTCTGAACACCGCTACCCCCATGACTACATAAGGCTTTGGGAGAACATTGGGATACAAACCACAACAAAGCCCTGATCCTTCAAAACTCGAAATTTTCATCTGTCATACTGGCAACCACTGGAGGAGGAAAACATTCAGACTATAGCAACAGGTATTTATAACTCTTGGTGAGAATGGGAAGAAACTGTGCCTTCTCCATTCTTTTAGTATAAATGTAAGACAGTGTAGTTGCTTCAGAAAACATTCTGGTTGCAATTCAAAAGCTTAAAGCTAGAGTTACTACATGACTCAACAACACCACTCTTAGATTGATAAACTAAATGGCCTTAAATTTTCCTACATCTTGACAAAAAACATTAGGTAGACTCCTTCTTAAGGCTACTGATCTTTTTTTTTTTTTTTTTTTTTTTTTTTTTTTTTTTTTTTTTTTTTTTTGGATAGGATTTACTTAAAACTTTCAATTACCTTTCTTTTTTGAAATACAGATTTTCTTCATTCTCTTTCTTGGTTAAGAATCCAAAGTTTCTTTCTCAGGATCCTGGACACCATCTCAAAGTCATGCTTTGAATTCACAGTCTCTGTGGGAAAGCAGAACCCAATGTCAATTCAAAGACAGAAAACACAGCGCACCAGTCACACTGATGCTGCCCAGTGTTTTTCTATTGGCTCATGTAAGCATCAAACTTTCCCTCCCCTGTTATTTTTATCAGAGCGTTTTTTTTTTCAATTTCTCGCCCCTGTAATGAATATCTTGAATTTTCGTGACTGTTTCATTCTCAGTGCAAATTTTCTCTAGCATGCGTATAGGGGAGAAGAAAAAGATCTATCTACATGAACTCTTACGCAACAATGTTTGTAGTACCTTAATTTATAACTGCCAAGAGATTGAAATTAAAATTTCATTTAACTGATGAATGGTAAGTACAATATATGGAGATGGAATTTTATTTTTCAAAATAACCTGCCATGTAAGACAGCTAGCTGATTCCAGAAAGACCATGGTAAGAGAATGAAGTTATAGAATGCCATGCATTGTAAGAGTTCATTCTCATGAAGTATCTAGAATAATCAGATGCTTGTATAAGGTTATCCACTGAGGAGCAATGGGGAAGAAAAAATAATTCATAAAAAGTTTTCTTTAAAAGAGATGAAAATATGGCAAAAATTGGATAATAGTGTTAGGTGTACAATATTGTGAGTATTCAAAAACCCATTAAATTGCATATTTAAGTGAATAAATTATAATACATAAATTGTAGTTTGAAGCTGTCTTCTCTCCACAAGTTACTTCCCCTACTTGCAATCTTTCTGCTTCGCCTTGATTTGCTTTGCTCTACTTCCCTACGTACGTGTTTCTTCATTTGTTTATTATCTGCCTACCCTGACGATTGTAAATCTGGCCCTATGTTCATTTTATTTAGTATAGCTAAGTCTTAGGAGTCTCTATTACAGTAGAGGATCTCAATTAACCTGGGAAAAATAGGTAGAGACCAGCGTTTGGATGCAGTAATTTCTTTCATAAGATGTTCATATGGCACAGGAGCAAAAGATGGAGGAAACAGAAAAGTAAGGAGAAAAGTCAACAGAAGGAGGATGAGTTCTAGAGCTTGACTCTGCTGTGTAATAATAATGGTCGGCAGAATTGGGGACTGTGAAGACGTGCACACGCTTGGAGCCTCGCAGCAGCACACAAAAATCAAAGTGAGAAATATTCACCGTCTTTCCCCTTTTAGTGAAGCGCACACAGTACACGATAGGCTCATCTGGCTTTCTTCCATGGAGGAACCTAAGCTACCGCTGGAGGCAGGAAGGGACCACTTCCTGATGAATTTCTTCTCGATTCTTTTCTCTGCTTTCTCAGGTTCTTGAACAACCAAATGGTTTTAAGCACATGGCCTGAGTCTTTTGGTTTCCTCTCATTTTCAACTGTTCAGACAAACTAATCTCCTTCAAATATCCACAAACTCTAAGCAGCACCTAGAGAAGTCATATCTCAATGATAATTCAATATACAGCTATATATCCTGGGAAATTTTACCCACTATTCTAGAACTGAGTAATAAATGGTACAAAACCTACAAATTGGTAACTGAGGGAATATTTTCCAAAATAATCAAATAATTCTATTTCTTTTTTATTAGTAGTATAGGAACAATGAGAACTAGCATCACAAATCCCAGGGTCCCTCTGTGTATGTTAAAATTCCAAACCTTCCTTGCAGATAGTTTGCACTGTCAAATACATTTTGCTAAGTTTTAAAATTTGTTTAGATTGTATATACACCATTTTAACCTAAAAGGTGCCTATTTGCCCATTATCATTGATGAAAAAATTCATGCAATTTTAGAGAAGCATGTTTATCACATTTTCATCATTTTGACTTTCTGAGATGCTTTCCATGGAGTTGTAATATATTATAAACTATCTGAGCACATTACAAATCATATTATTGATATTAGTCAAATATGACTTTGGAATTTATATAAGAAAGCACATTTTCATTTTACAGTCTATATCCAAAGACCAATCGAGATTTTCTGCTTCATAGCCAATCCCCATAATTAATAGCTCAAATTATTAATGTGCTATTAGTTTGACCTTCATCCAAAATCAACTTTGCTATGTTAGATATGATAATTATTTGTGTTATTATATCTTCAATTCAGATGTACTCATCCACATGTGAAGTGTAGGATAATGAAGTACATGTACTCGAGTGTTTGGCCTTTAAAGGAGAATCCTATGAAAAACCTCTGGCATTGGAAGAATAACTTTATGCCTAACATGATTTTAAAAGGCTGAGTAAGATACACATTATTAAAGTCCACCTAACTCTTTATGCAGTGAGACCTTAATGGACCACTCAATGTAATTGTGTGAGCCTGCAGTCAACTCAAACTCTCAAGATCACTTTAGAGGACCCACTAACGTTATTATATTGGGAGCGCTATCTAGAGTTGATACATTTACTTTATTCTGGGGTTTCTTTTTATGTGTCAAGTGGCATCTTACTTTTGAGATACCACGCAATAATATACTGAGGTACTTTGGAAAGCACAATGCACGTCTAAGATTTAACATAAATGACTTAGGCAACTACTCTCAGTGTGGCTTAATGATTCATTTGATTTCTTCTTTATGAATGAGATAAAATTGATGAGGTGCAATATGCTACACCTACCTCAAGAACTTTGAGGGTCTTTGAGACTGATGTGAACACTACAAAAACAAATTCGTGTCTGATAGCTGACCTTGCCCAGACAGATGTTCATCTCAGGGGTGAGGGAGCTTCTTCGCTTTAGGCACTGAGCCGAGTCCCTCCTACACACATTTGATCCATTTCCCAGCTTTGTGGCTCCTAACATAGGGGGATCCCTTTTGTTTAGTCAGAGGTGGATGTTAACTGCAGTTAGAGAAGCTGTATTTGGAGAAGTCTTTATTTATTTATTTTTATTTTTTCCTTGTGTCTTTTTCTTCATCTATTACCCCCTCAAAAAAAACTTTTACTTGTGAGACAGTATGGTAATAATCGGTATGTCATGACAGGAAGTATGCATTTAGCAGGCCAGAATGGCAGGCACTCCAAGCCTGACCCTTCTATTACACATTGCTATTGTCTGTGCACTTGCTTGGTTTACAGGTACCATCGTATACAGATAGTCAGGTCGAGAATCCTGCCATTTAACTGCTACATTCAAAAACCTGCTGACATTCGTCGGCAGCTTTGCTTTGCCCATCCTGTGTGTACAAATGTATGGCTTTGTCCTTGTCCTGTTTCTCAGCTTTTCACCTTACCGTCTCCTCATTGCCCAGTCCTCACGTGCTCGCTTTCCTTTTAGTTGGGTTATACCTTTCTTTTTGTATTTCTTCTTTTGATTTCTTATACTAGGGAGACTACATAATATTTGCACATGTGTGTCTGGTTTATTTCACTTATGAGTATATGTTTGAGTGGCATCCACTTAACTATAAATGCTTCAAATTTATCATTCTTTATAGCTGAATAATACTCCACTGTATAAAAATACCACATCTTTCTCTGGTTTTCAGCCTCCCACGTTCTAGGATAACTGGTGTGCGTCACCACGCGCTGTCTCAGCCTCCGTCTCAGCACACCACAGGGGCAGGGCCAGCACAGCCCTCGGGGCATTGAACCCTGACCACTGAGCCCTGCCTAAGCAGGAACTTCAGTCCACTGAGCTGGGCTGCCCTAATCAAAATAAGTTGGAAGGAGTTCCTCACATATGAATTAAACAAAAGTCTAAAAAATTTAAGACATGTCCATAAGTTTCTTCTGGTCTGAATGAACTACATGGCCATTTCCATATTTTTCTCTTTAAATAAACCTGTATAAAATACAGAAAAATAGTAATAGTGATATATAATGATACAGAAACATTAACTTGATAATTTTCTGTTTTGCTCTATACTTAAATATTTAAGAAATAAATTTGCAATAGCATCTATAGACTGAGTAAATTTGATATAAAGCAATGAAAGAACAAATATTCCATGATATAGTTTGTTATTATACATAGCAAGAATTCCACAGAAAGGCTGACTTAGAATTGCTGAATTCCGCAGAGGCTCAAAGCCACCCCTCACTCTCCGCTCTGCAGTCTGCCGAAAGCTGGCTTCCTGCAGGCAGCTCCTCACAGGTTCGTGAGCGGTTCACAGAAGTCCTGTGCTTACGCCTGGAAGTGCTGGTGTCTTATGGAAAAGCAGTTCAAGACTTGGGAACTCTCTCAAGTCCCTCTGTCCCTGTTTGTCTCTGTCTCTGTCTCTGTCTCTCTCTCTCTCTCTCTTCTCTTCTCTCTTCTGCTCATCTCTTTTCCACAACAGCCACACTCCTTTCTTGCAAATATTCTTTAATATTTATGAGATTAAAAGAAATTTAGACACCCAGGCATAAAACAGTCACTGGCTAAGATAAGACAATTAATTTTGTATTATTTATTTATTTTATTTATTTTGGCAGAAGTGGGGATTGAACTCAGAGCCTTTCACTTGGCAGGGAAGCTCCCCAGCATCTGAGACAATTATTTTTGTGTCAAATCAGTCAGCATGTGTGACAGTTTCTCACCATGGTGCAAGAATAGTTATTTGGCCAGTTTTCCCATGAAGTTAAAGGGTACCAACCTTGTCAGCCATACAGACTATTAAAGACAAATGGAGTGTGAGTTCAATTTTAAGTGGAATGAGTAATCTAATAAGTAAAAGTAATTAATGAACTGAAACTCCAATAATAGCATCATAAAATTCAATTTTGCAGGTAAAGTCTTAGAAACAGTTATATATATATATATATATATATATATATATATATATATATATATATTAAAGCTTGAAGGAAGTCAGACACAAAAGAATACATTATATAAGATTCCATTTATGTAAAATTCTGAAACAGGGAAAACTTGTGGGTAATGAAGAAAGTTAGATTTGTGTTAACCTTGTGTTAAGGATACACAGTGCAGGAGACTGCCAGATAGAGCTGGCAGAGGTATTTTGTTCAGGTAATGTTCCAGTGTAGTCCTTTACCCAAATAATAAAAGTATGAGCATATTCTTTCTATGAAAAATGATTTGTTTGAGTACATTCCAGTATTTTTACATCAATTTAAATTGAAAATCTGTTTAAAATATTTCCATTTTATTTAAATGCAGCACTTATTAAGTGGATGCTCATATCTATGGCACAAACAAAAGAAATTAAAATGCTAAAATGGCATAAATGCTCCCAAGGGATTTGGTACAACCACTCACCCTAAACTCGCTTTCCAAGGGCTTCAGCACTAATTTGAAATGTCAGCATCTCTGCATGAGAATATATCATTCAATTACAGGAATTTATTTTGTAAAATATTATTTCCTATTTAATACTTTTGTTCTAGGTGCTTCAATATTGAAAGTTAATTCAGACTATGTTTACTGGTAGTAAGCTAAAGCTAATGTCCTCTTCCTCCAAGAATAATCAAATTTTTATAAAAACTAAATGCATTTGTATAAAAATTTTAAGAGTTCATAAAACATCATCACTTAAAATAAAATATCACTTGATTAATGTTCTAAGTTTCACTCTTAGCACATAGTGACTATTATTATTACTTTAATTACTTTTATTCATTCAGTATATATTTCAATGACCATGATAGTAATAACTAAAGTTAAGAATATGTGTCAAACCAAACAACATGTGTGTTTTAGGAATTGTAAATATAAGAGATCATTTATCCTAACATAATTCCAGTGGTACACACATTATTTTCTATGTTTATTTTGCAAATAAGCAGCCTTATTCCAAAAAGGTTAAATAACTCACCGACATTCATGGGTATTAAGCATTTAATATCCATCTAAGCAGCTTGACTTTGCAGCTTATCGCAAACTGTCAATTACTATGTAACACAACAGAAAGTAGACAGAAAGGGACATTCAGTCAGTGGGCAGCTGATAGGTAAGCAGACAATAAATGGATGGAGAGACAGACATGTATAAATAATGTAGAAGTTATATTCAACACACCTTATAATATAAATGCTAAATATTCTTTTATTATTATTTTAATGAAGTAAAACACTAAAGATAATTGAAAAATTAGCACACTATTTTTTAAAAATGTATTTTTAAATGTTCTTTATGTTTACTTGATTTTGTCTTTTTTCAGTACTACTGTGCACAATGTCATACTGCTGCCTAGAGAATTTTCCTTTCCTTTGAGTTGAGTACACAGTGGGTGCTTATGTGTGCAAGTGTATGCTCAATACTCGGGGAATTTTATAAATTCTTTTTAATATATAATATTTCACACTTTATTTTAAATTTATTGTCCAATGTCATTAAGTATGTTATATAAAATTCTATATTTAATCATATGTTTTCTAATCCATTTTCCAGGCTCCATATTAGTGATGCAAATTGAATTTTTGTTCTTCTCTCTCCTGTACACACAAACACACATGCACAATTTGGGTTTTCATAGGACTGTTATACAGCTCTGAGAAGTTTAGTGAAACACTTTGCCCAAGTTAGTAATGAAAATAGTGACGATAATATGGCTGAAATCTATAATTTTGATTTTTCGGTTTATTTTCATTAAAATATAGAAATCATAAAAATTATCTTTCAAGTAAAAATTATCTTAAGATAGTTTAAAATATGAGATGATAACTTGTCAGCATAAGTGCCCTGTTAGGCAAGTGCAAGCTCGCAAGTTAGATCCCTGATACCGCATGTAGTGCTGGACCTCAGAACTCCAAGCGTGTTGTGCCAATCCCAAAACCGGGCATGTTGGCACACACTTGTAATCCCAGCACTAGGGAGGCTGAGACAGGACGCTCACTGAGTGCAAACTGCACAGCGAGACTATACATTTATATATTTATATTTATATATTTATATATGTTACCTTTCCATTTCAATGAAAAAGCTCCATAATTACAAGACTCAAATATTTTCAATGGTTATTTTTCTTTTGATCATAATTTTAATTAATGGACTGAGTATACATGGGGTCAGTCCATGCGTGCACATAATGCTACATTCAAAAGAGGGTTCTCACATTTGTTTCTCCTGAAACATTTATCATTTTTTGTTGTGAAGCTATGAACCCTTTTCTTGTGGAGTTTCTAAATTCCAGAATAAAGTGTTGGAAACTACAGTCGTTGTAGTTAAACACAATAGAAATTGTTTCTCCAATGTGACTGTTTTTATTGCTATTATTTCCCCTCAAACAATTCTCCTTCCCACATCTTTTCTTAGCATCTAGTGCCCACTGTTCTATACTTTACATCTTTGAAATTAATGTTTTAGCTTCCACACACTTGAAGGAATTTGAAGTGTCTGTCTTTAGAGGTCTAGCTTATTTGACCTCAGATAATGCTTTTACAACATTAAACACATATGAACATAGAATGAAATGGTTTTATATTCATCACACATGAATAGTATGTTGCCTTTAGCCATTTACTTGATAGTAAATGATTTGGACTATTTAAGATCTTGCCAATTAAAAATGGTGCTAGAGTCAACATGAGGCGCATGTTTCTCTTTTATATAGTACTTTGATTTCAAATATATATATATATATATATATATATATATATATATATATATATATATATATATATATATATATATATATATATATGGCTCACTCATAGTATGACAGGTTATTTTCAGTACCTTAGAGAACCTCCATCATCTTAACTGTTATGCTTGTTTAACTTTAGATTACCTTTCATGGAACTTTATGTGCATGTTCTAGTTTTCTTTCTTTTTGATTAAAACTGTTCTAATGATTGAGATGATATTTATAGCTTTGATTTTGACTTGCCCTCAGAATTGACTTATCCTTATATTCTGTTGGCCATCAATGTATCTTCTTTTAAGAAATGTTTGTTCAAATTTACTAGTCTGAGAAACTGAGAAAAGAAATGAAAGTATCTCTACAAAGACAGAGAGAAGGAAATCCTTGAGCTGAAAAATATACTGAGTGGCATTCAAATATGATGGAAGGAATCACAGCCAAAATCAAGCAAGTAGGAAAGAGAATCCATAAACTTAAACACAGTTTGCTTGAAAAGATAGAGAAGAGTCAGAAGGTAGAGAGAGCACACAGAAAACTGGGACAGCACTGAAAAGAACAAGCACAGGCTCCTGGGGTTCCAGAAGAGCTCCAGAATGCCACAGAGGTAGAAAGCTGATTTAAGAGTATCTACAAAGAGGCATCTCAACCCTACGGAAGTCTATAAGTATCCAGAGCCAGGAAGGCTAAAAATCATCAGTCAAATTCAACTCAATGGAGTTTACCTCAAGACATGATCAAGGTCTCAAGGAGAAAGACATTCACCAGAGGGAATTTGCACCTGTACACGAAATATTCTGATTCCACATATATTCTGATGTGGAATCAGAATATTTCGTGTACAGGTGCAAATTCCCTCTATCATTCTTCTCCCCTCTAATCAACCCTTCTCCCCTTCTTTACTTACAAAAATGTATTCCCATTTTATCCTTCTTTTCTAATTATTTTTCTTTTCTCTTCCTTTCTTTCTCCCTTTCCCTCCCTAGTTTACTTTTCTTTTGAAAAAATTTGTTCCTAGTTCACAGTATCTATTACACATTGTGGTTCTTATTTACGCTTTCAGTTTCTCATGCCAGAAAAACAGTGCAATATTTACACATGTGTGTCTGATACACTTTATTTGAGTATAGTCTCAAGGTGAAATGAGCTATAAAGGTCTCGGGTTTATTCTTCTTTATAACTGAGTAACACTCTATTGTATGAGAAAATATAATTTATACCATTCTTTGGCTGACAGGCATTTGGATTGTTTCCAAGATTTAGCTATTTCACATTGTTCTCCTATAAACATGGGTGTACATACACCACTGTAGTATGACACGCTATCATTTCATGAACCCAAAGAAAACGAATCTACCAGGCAAGGCAAGCACTTAAAGGGAATAAAAAGGGAGCTGACAAATATAAGTCAACACCTGTCAGTGATAAGCAGCACTGTTAATGGCTTCTGTTCAGCCATCAAAGAAACAGGGTGTCAGAGAGACAGTGAAACACTCAACAATATGCTGCACAGAAGAAACACATTTAACTTAAAAGGAAATTCATAGGCTGAAAGTCATAGGATGGAGAATATGCTTCATAGGACAGGAATCTGGAGTAGAAGGTGGCTGTTCTACTGAAAGTGTAAACTTCAAGCCAAGACTAAGCAAGAGAGATGAAGGTAAGTACAAACTTGTGGAGCAAACCTACAAAATGAAGAGATAACAATATATATATATATATTATTTGTTAAGTACAAACCCATGCAGTGGACCAAGCCAGGCGTTCTGATGTAAGCAAAAGATTTATTGGAGGACAAGCAGGTTGGCTGTCTATAGACAAAGACAGTAACAAATAAGGAAAATCACAGGGATTTTAAGGAGATTTTGTGGACAGGGATTTTTGTGGGTTGGGAGAGCTAAACTTGCAGGGCGACCTTGTTTATGGGAAACTTCTGATGCTAACATGGGACACTTTCTGTTGTTGCTTGCCCGTCAAAGCCAGGTAGACCTGTTCTCTGGTTTTGATCTTGGCTCTGTGTGGGGCTAAGGGCAAGACAGTTTTGGGGCTTGGTGCCTGGGAAACCAAGAGGGACAGTGTTTAGGGCAAGGTTCCTGGGAAGCCTTTAATCCTAATGTATCAGAACTAAACCAAACCCATACACAAATGGACCAGTAGGTGTCAACAGAAAGTTACTCCCAACAATATCAGAACACACATTATTCTCAGCCGTGTCTGGTATGTTCTTCTAAACGAATTACATACTAGCCCATAGAACATGCTTAAATAAATGCAAAGGAGCAGAAATTATCCAGTGTTTTCTATCTGACCATAGTGCAATGAATTTGTAAGTGAGTGGCAAAATAACGCCATGAACACGTGAAAATTAAATAATTCCCTTCTGGACAACCAATGGATCATTAATGAAATTAAATATCTAAAATTAAATTATAATGACTATAAAACATATTAGAACTTAAGGAACTTAATGAAAGTAGTGGCAGGACATAAATTTATAGCTGTGAATTCTCACATCAGGAAAACAGAACAAGCTCAAAATAAATAATGTTGAATGTCAACTTCTATGAAAAGTAAAACAAGTAAATCCAAAAGCTCCTACAAGGCAGGAAATTATAAAGATCAGAGAAGAAATTAAATCAACTGAGACTAAGAAACAATACAAGGATCAATGAGTAAATAAAACTGATAAACCATGTCCAAAAAGAGGAAAGACTTTTAACTCATTCAATTAGGACTGAAAAGGTGAAATAACAACAAATCCTACAAAAATACAGAAGCTCCTCAATACCTATTTCAAGAATCTTCACTCCATAAAGAAACATGATCCAGCCATTGTCTTATGGACCTTGGCAGGTTATTAACCAAAGTAGACTGCCTGGCCTGGGGCCCTTGGCATTCTAATTTGCCAAAGAGTGCTTATGTTGAGGGTGCATAGGTGCAACTACCTGTCTATGATATAGGCAGCACAAGACCTGTTGGAGACATCTGAGGGTAAGCTGCGCCAACTCGCTTCTCCCCAGAGCCAGATGCACAGGCTGCACAGTACCCACTCTGCTCCCATGCATACCCTGAGCACAGGGGTTTCCAGATCATGTATATGACGTGACCTTTGATAGAAGAGTAAGCACTCAAGAAGTGGCTTTGTCTGAGGACACTGCACTGGTGTGGAGGCCCCAGCAAACCCCAACCAAACTGAGGGCCTGGGAGAGGGTTTAGGTTTCTCTATGAATAAATATTGAGCAGGCACAAATCTTAGTGGGGATGGGTGGAGGCCTACTCTCTCCACCAGGCCATTCCTTCTCAGTTCAGGGTTGTTCACCAGTGCAGTAAGATGATAGATCCTATGTGCTTGGTTCACTTTTTATAAGGTCATGTGAGTCTTGTGTTCACAATGTCTATGCCACAGCCATGGTACATTCTGGCAGTCCACTTCAAACACTCAGGGACACACCTGCCGTCATTTTATGTTTTGCTTTGTTTATTTCCATCCTTTGTTTGAATGGGATATACCAGAAACCTCTAGTCAGCCATTATAATGATGTTCAATAACTTTAAATTATAATTTCTATTTATTTCTGAGATAAAATTTCTAATTTTCAATGTTCATAATATTATATTTCACAAAACTGTTTGCAACTAATTTTTAATTTTGTTTATTTACCATTTTCATGTTTCAGTTTTGAAATCTACTTTTATATACAGCTATTTCAAACAACAAAGTGTTTAACCAATATGCTAGGGCAGATTTCTTCATATTTATTCTTGTAAATTTCTATTTCTAGCTCTGATAAGTACGGCCTCAGTTCTGGAAGACTGCATACATTCCAAGTGTAATTTCTCACCTTTTGTCTTGACCCATGGTTATGAGCAGAGTTCATTGTAGATACAGGTGAAAGGACTTATGGAAATGCAGTCACTGGTAGGCTACGTGCTACAGAAGAGGTTGGAGTTCACTTGTTTTTAAGTTTTAATTTGATCTGGTACTGGAGGTCACGCCTTCGCTGTCCTTTTGCCTCATTTCAGAGGACATGGATCTCTTAATGAAGTTCTTTACTCTCCTATTTGCCAAAGAGATTTTACAAGTGGTCTCTTTTTGTCATGCTGGGCTGCAGTTCTTTTTTGACCTGCAGCTATTCTTAAAAATCATTGATTTTGTCTTCTGATGACCCAAATGTCCCAGTACTTCTAATTTAGGACTGTTTCCATCTGCACCACCTCATGCGTGCTTTCCTAGGTCTCCAGGGATCAGCGCTGTTTTTGTGATGGCTTCCGTGTGTCCAGAACGTGTAGACCCTGGGAGAAGGCAGCAGGGGCCTGTGTGCATTGTGTATCCCACACCCTATTTACCTGCCATGCCTGAATTTTCCTATAGCGTCTTTCTAATTTACTCAGAATCATATCAGGGTGACTGTATTCTATTGCTGACTTACAGAACTTTCAGCCACCTGCCTATCACCACGACCTCTGCCCTTGGCTTGCCAGTCATTTGGGATTTGGGAGAGCATCGTGATTGGGATTGGGATTGGCAAATTATGTCTCTTTTTTTTGCCAAGTTTGTTGGACAAAATTTCTTAAAGATTTGTACTAAATTTTCTTTAATTTTCTGATAATTTTTCCATATTCTAGTGCAGTAGAAAATGTATTTCAACTCCAATGATTTATTCTTTATAAAAGAAGATTGGCCTACTTTTATTATTCTGATTTTAATGACTTCTTTGTTTCATACATCACATTTAAAAATTATTTTTTAGAGAAGGATCAGGAATAATCATCTTTGTTAATAAAACTGAAAATATAGGAAATGCACATTTCTGCAGTGTTCAGTTGGAAAATTTCAAATATATGTAAGACCATAACCCTTTCAGTGTCCACAGAAACTTCATGTACCCTCCCTGTCCATTCATAATCTCTAGCTTAGGTCACCAGTATTATAATGCTCATCAACATAAATCATTTTCTCATATTAACCAGATAAAAGAATATCATATAAATGCATTGGCTTCTTTTCTTCCTTTTCTGTGGTACTAGGGATTGAACTCAGGGCCTTGTGCTTGCCAGGCAAGCACTTATTCTACTGAGCTATCTCCCTGGCCTTCATTGGCTTCTTTCAATAGAGGTTTTAAATTTATGTTGTATACACTAATACTTCATTTTATTGCTGAGTAGAATTATATATTTTAAACTCATCAACATGCTTTATTGATTCTTCTCCTGATGGACATACTACTTAATCTAAATTGATGCTATTTTTTTAATTATTTCCTTCTTATGCATACATAAGTAATTGATCATTTTATAATGTTGCCCTTACATCTTGAGGAATTGCTAAATTAGCTTAACAGTTCTTATTTTGTAGATTCCTTAGAATTTCCTTATGATCTATAAAGAAACTTTACTTTTTTCTTTCATTTACTTTCTCTTCTTTTTTCTTTCTTTTGCATTGTTTCTCTTTTAGGCTCATCATACCAGTTAGAGCTTTGGGTACTTGCAAGCATGAGCAGTACAAAGAATTATGCCTCGCTTACTGACTATACAGACAATCAGTAGGGTTCATTACAATATTAGTGGGAGAGTTATTGGCATACCATGTACAATGCTGAAAATGTGCTCTTGTATTTCTAACTTCCTGGAGTTCTGTTTCCGCAGCTGTTGAAATCAATGTTCCTCCATTTTACTAATATTAACTGAGTTGATACTAATATGATCAAGTATTACGATTCTATGATGTGCTTATATGTCAATGGATTATATCGGTGATGGTTTTTAAGGATACTACATACATATTTATGAGGGATATCCATGAATGAGTTTGTTTGTTTGTTTGTCTTGTCTTTTTAAGACAGGGTCTCACTATGCAGTTCAGGCTGGCCTAAAGCTCACTTTGCAACTCATACTGGTCACAAACCCACAAAATCCTCCTGTCTCAGCCTCCCGAGTGCTAGGATTACAGGCCTGCGCCATCACACCCGGTTTATGAATGAGTTTTCTGATATCAAATATGATTTTTCTGTTAATGTTTAGCTGTCATTACAATGATGTTTGAGATGCTATGCTAGTTTGTAGAGTGAAACAACACCTCAATTTTGAGCCAATTACTGATTTTCATGTTATTTTCCTTGGTGTCATCAGAATAGCACCCAGTCTCCTCCCTCTTTTTTGACAAATTTATTGAACACTTTGGAAGAGACCATCCGCAAACATTTCCAATTTGTCTATTACTGAGTGTGCTTTGCAGTTCATCCACATTCATGGAAGGCAACCAGTGATACCTCGTGCGTGGGAGAATTACCATCACTCAAGCACTGTTTCTCCATAAAATTCAGTAGCATCAGTGTATGGAGCATTATCATAGATTTGGCCTAGCTCATTGCACTTACAATGTTTTATCTTCTTACTTTTGCTTTTCCATAGGCACTACATTTTTGTCTTCCATTTTAAAGTCTTTCTTAATAGGCCATTATTATTTCTGAGAGCTGTGGTCAAAATATTATTGTCTGTAGTAGTTTTAACACTCATATTCCTATTTTCTGACTCCATTGTTAAATATCTGTAACTGCCTCATACTTGATCTTTTTAAAGCTGAACTCATCACCTTACCTCCTATTTCATGCATTCTCCATGCTTGGTGTTTTCCTGTGGCATTGGGAGCATGCTAGCTACCTAAGCTAAAACCATAGCTCTGGCTCACTCTACATTCATCCAGCTAGCAGCGCTGTTGATTCCAGCCTTCTGATTCTTCTCCTGTTTGGGCTCCTATTGCTGATTTCTACACTGAGTTTCTCACTGGTCTCAGGTGTTATGGATACTTCTTTCCTCCTAATTTTCAGAAACATTATTCTGAGCTGAGTCTTGTAAGTATATGTGTTAAATCTTACAATTATCCTTCTCAAACAAGTATGGTTATCTTTTCATGTTAGAAAGAAACCCTATAGGCTATTTTTGTGCACAGAAATTTGCTTCACTTGGTGACACGAGACTCTGGACTGTCTCTGACAGATGTTCTCGGGGTTGTGACCCCAGAACACCAAGGGCCAAGAGCTACTTGAAAGAAGCTAGCACCATGAGCAGCAGCTGCTGCATTGAATGCATATTTTTCTTTGAATTCCACTCCATGCTGGAACCCAAGATCACCTATCAGGTCCCTGAGGACTTCATCTCCCAGGATGTGTTTGATACTGTCCAAGTGTACATCGTCATCGAGCCAAAGCTTCAGAACAAACTTATCACTGTCACAGCCATGGAAAGGAAGTTGATCAGCTGTCCTGTGTGTATTGAACACAAGAAGTACAGTCGTAATGCTTTTCTTTTCAACCTGAGCTTTGTATGTGATGCCCAGAACAAGACCCATGCCCCGGAGCACATTGTTAAAAAGTTGGCTGGCTACCTAACCACACTGGAGCTAGAGAGCAGCTTCATGTCCACAGACAAGAGCAAGCAGATGTTGGTGCCTATCATGACCATCTTACTGGAAGAGTTAAATACCTCTGGCCGGTGTACCTTGCTGATAAATGAATCCAACACCATTCACCTGAAGTTGATTGAGCAGCAGCCAGAACCTTCTGTGGCCCAAGAGTATGATGTCCCTTTCTTTACCAAGGATAAGGAAGATTTCTTCAATTCACAGTGGACCTCACCACACAACAGATCCTCCCTTATATCTGGGACTTGTTCCAGCCATACTGCAGCCTGAGCCCTGGCACTACTGTGCGAGACCTCATTGGCCGCCACCCCAGAAGCTGCAGCATGTTGATGATGGAAACTGATCCATTTCGGGCTTATGAATAACCTTATATGAGGACTACAGAAGTGTCCTGTGTGGGTATCTCAAGAGGAACAGAGCCACCCTGCCTGGCATTATACAGGCTGTCACAGCTATGATGAGATCTGCTGCAAGACGGGGATGAGCTATCATGAGCTGGATGAGTGGCTGGAAAATGACCCCAACATCGTCATCCGCTGGAAGTGAGGCTGGCTGGTGGGGGAGTATTGCTGTGTGTACTCCCTCCTGCTAAGCCCTTCCAAGTAGACTAGTATTTGCTGAAAAGTGACTGCCAGTCCTGTAAATAAAGTGTCCATTTCAACCTTTAAAAAGAAAGAAAGAAACCCAATATCCCGGATTTCTTATTCAATAGAATTTATATCCAGACTTCATAATAATTTCTACTCATTTTCCTTATGCTGCTGTCCAGTGTCAAACCTGAATAACTTCTCTCCTGTGTATGATATACATTTAATGCTATGTACACTATTGTGCTAATTTTAATTTCCAAATCTGGATTATGATCATTTACCCATAAGTTGGTGTTCAATAATAAACTCTCTAAAGTGAGCTTATGTTGGCTTACTAATTTGGCTTACAATGTTTCTGTAATACTCAATTCTTCTGTGAATTTTTTAGTGCACTGATGTAAAGTGAGGATAATATTACCTGTCTATATTTTATTATCACTCTATAGAGTACTCTATGAGAGGAGCCTAGGGGAGAACATTGCACATGGCAAACACCAAGTATTTGTAATTTTTGCTATTATTCAAACATTAGCCCAGCTCATAAGGGTTTCTTATTCTTTTTTGTCAGAACCAGGGATTGAACTCTGGTCTTTGCACTTGCCAGGGAAGTGCATATTACACTGAGCCATCTCCCTAGTCCCAAGAGATCTTATTCTTATCATTTTGTATGTTTTCTATTAAATTATACAATTGCTTTGTACAATTGCTTATTGTACAATTTGCTTATTGTACAATTTTAACAGAAAAACAAATATAATTATTATTGTCTCAAAATATATGGAAATTATTTGTTCATGGTTAAAATTAGGATTTTTTTTTTTTTTTTTTTTTTTTTTTTTTTTTTTTT
>PVKA01026669.1:0-31452 GCA_004027165.1 Ctenomys sociabilis
GCTGTGATGCTGCTGATCGACACCATTTAACACTGTGAGCTGTTGACTAACGCTGCTGGCAGTAGTTTCTGCTGCTGCAGGCCGCTGCCATCTAATGCTGGCTTGTGTCAGCCTCTGTTGGTCAACTCTTCTGATTGCTGGTGGTCTCTGAAGCTCTGCAAGGCTAATTGACATTAGTCCCTAATGTTTATTTCTCTTTTAAAGTAACTGCACTTTCCACACTACTAAGAAAAAAAATTTTCAGTAAATTTTTGGATCTTCCTGTCTCACACTGACCAAGAAATAAAGCAAGAGCAGATTCATAAGACTACTGGGTTTATTTGAACAAAATCTGTACAGTAGTACAGGGAGATCAGTACACTAGAGATGGTCCTGGAAGAGGAACTGTGGGTGATGGAAGTGCTGCTCCTATAGCAGCTGCAGGCCTATGATTGGTTAAAAATTCAGGCTTGCAGATTAGTCCAAGTGCAAGCCTGTGATTGGTTCAAGTGTGTGTACATCATCCAGGAAACCAGAGCTGTGATGAGGAAGGTCCCATAAAGAGGCAGGAGGCATGAGCTGTTTGATTGATAGCTGCATATCTCCCCGAAAAAAAGGTGAGACCCAAATCAGGGATTCTTCAGCAGGACTGTTTTCAACCCAGCTTGCTGGGGGTTAGGGAGGTTGGGGATGTCAATAATGCCCAGATTTCTCCCTGATCTCTGCCTTTTTCTGCATCTCCAGTGGTATGTGTGAGGAGGGGCATCAGGGCTCATGGCTCAGTGGAGTCCCCTGTTGGAGTGGTCCAGAAGATAGCTGTCAGCAAAACCAAGGGGCACTTTAGTCAGTGGTCCCAGTCGATCCTGTGTGGAAGGGTCACGTGGGAGCCGTGGAAGTGAGAGGGAAGTGTATGATAGATTCCTCCCTCTGGCTGGCCTAAGGAGAACAAAAGGTGGGGGCTTTTTTCCCACATGCAGGCCAGATATGTCCGAGCACCTGTTGTTGTGTGGCTGGAAAGTTGTGTTTTTCACAAATATCACATTGTTTTTCTCATGTGAGAAACAGAAGTGTAAATAAGGACCAAATGGATGACAACTGTGGAGAAGTAGAAAGAAAATGTTCAAATAGTAAGAGGAACAAGGAGGAAGGAAGGGAAAGGAAAAGGAGAATACAAGGGGGAAATGGAAACAAAGCTTTTGTATATAAGAATGGGAACAAGGATTGAAGGAAGGGAATAGGACTGGGAAAAAAAAGAATCAAGATATATGATGTAGAGGTATAAAGTCCCTATAATGAATGTGATGATTATGTATATTAGTAGAGTACCAATAAAATTAATTAAAAAATACATAGTTGGAAAAACATTATTTCATGACATGTCAAAATTATATGAAATTCACACTCCAGCATCCATAAAATAAAATTTTAATGAAACACAGCACACTTTCTCATGTATATACTATATTATTTACTTTTCTGTCATTGAGACAAAATACCCAACATCCAAAATTAAGGAAGGGAAGATTTAGTAAACTTACAGTTTGTAGAGGTTTCAGTCCCTACTTAATTGGCTCCAAGGCAGGGTGGCGTGGCAGAGGGGCAGCAGTTCAAGACTTCCAGAAGATATCACAAACAATAAGAATGCAAAAGGGAGAACAGGCCTCTTTTGTTTCTTTATAGCATAAGGAGGCTGCCCACCTCTGGCGGCGGGTGTTCTACTCATACCATCTCCTTGCCCTCCTCTTGCACAGGCTCAGGATGTTCACAAAGTGAGGAGCCTGGCCCCCCACTGAGTCACTTAGTTAACCTTCTAAATGTCTCAAATTGGCATAAAGAATCAACCATTCCAACATTCTGGAGCAAACATAAGTCATGGGGCATTTCCTCTACACCCTCCTGTGTAGAACTGCTGAGTTACTAAGTTAAGCTGTACACTTCCCAAGTTTATGCAGTGCATCAACTATACACATAGTTTTCAGCTACAATGGCAGCATTGTGTAGCTGTAGCAAAAATTATGATCCCCAAAGCTTAAAACACTTACCATCTGTCCTTTCCCAGTAGAAACTGGCCAACCACTAAAACAGATGAATAAGTCAAGAGCTTTATTCATACTCCCTGTACTAGTTTGCCAGAACTACTCCAAGATGTACCACTAACTGGGTGGCTTCAAACATTTACTGCCCCCAGTTGTGGATCTGCAGGTCCAGATCAAAATGTTATTAGGGCCGAGTTCTAATACTCTCTTAAAGCACGTGAAATGTGTTCTGACAGTTACTCCTTCTTGTCCCTCCCTGGAGCACAGTGCACTCCATTCTCATGCAAATCTCCTGAGACTCAGGACAGAATCCCTTCACACCTCTTGTTAGCTTTTGATGGTAACCAACCATCCTTTTCCTTTTGCAGCTGTGTTAGTCTGGTGCAGCATCACTGTTGTCTTTATCTCACTTTCCTCCTGTATTTGTGTCCAATTTTCTCCCTTTATAAGGACATGAGTCACATTTGCTTAGGGAAGACCTCACTTTTCACATAATGTCACTTCACAGGTACATGCAGAGGTTTAGGACATCACCATCTTTTGGGGAGGACACAGTTGAACTTGTAAGACTCTTACCACAGTTGTGTGTTCATCTACCGTTAGCGTGACTCCCTTTTCTTTCCCTGCCTGCCTTCCTTGATTCCTCCTCCTTCCTCTTTTCTTCTTCCTGGTGCCTCTGCATTATTCACTATACTTCCCATACACATTTACAGAGTTGCTACTCTGTGTTCACCCATCACCATGCTACAGAGTAGAAAAACTTGCAAGAATTGGCCTCTGAACTCCATAAACAGACTGCAGAGCAAAAGATAATACCTACAGACAATGTCCTTAGTTCTACTAAGAAGGTTTGTGGAATTTTAAGGATTTCCAAATACTAGGAATGATCTTTTAAAATCATCCATATAGCCCTATTACTTGTGGTACCTCAGTTGTTAACTCAAAAATTATAGATGCCAACATGAACAGCATTTGTGCATAGACTTTCCTCACTGTGCTTTTAAAGCCAAAATTTATAGAAATGCGCTGCCTCTTCTTTTTGCCCCAATTCCTTCAAACTATGTTCCCTTCAGCACTTGCTTTTTCAAGTTGGTGAAGGACAATAGTACATGACCCGACCCTGAGTGAACCTTTGACTGTTGTATTGCATTACTGTGGATGGCTTTAGGGATAGAGCTCCTTGCCATTCAGAGTCTTTTGTCTGAAATGTTGCTTTTTGTTATGTCTTTTTTGAGTTTCTTTGTTGTTCTTCTCTCTCTTCCTGGCACTAATTGGCCACATCCTAGTACTGTCTTGAAGCGTATGAAATGTGTTCTGACAGTTACTCCTCCTTGTCCCTCCCTGGAGCACAGTGTCCTCCATTCTCATGTGAATTTCCTGAGAGAGTTGAGAGAAGGACCCAGCAGACAGACTGGGCCTGTCATGGTCACAGTGGTGGGGACATTGGCAGGGGTGCAGCATTGTCCAAGCCTTACTGTTTCACTACTGTGCAGTTTGTAACCATGGCTCCGTTCTGCTCCCTGGAGAGTCAGAGCTTCCTGCTGGCTTCCTTTCCCAAGGTGCTAACCTGGTAGGACAACACCTGTGTCCCAACACCTGTGTCTTCCACAGGTCACACTCTCTGCATAGGGCTCATGGTGATAGCTGACCAGGATTCATGTGACCTTCTCAGTCTTTCTTCTCCTGGTCCTTTTGAAGACACTTCTGTCATCTCCTTCACATAATCTATGGATGGAAAGGCTCCTTAGCTTTCATAAGTGATGCTGAGTAAGAAGAAATCAGTATGAATTTATTGTTTTATGTTTTGCTAGTACTTGTTTGCAGCACCCAGTGTTTACATTTCTTGTATGGGGCTGGCACTTGTGCATAACACATTTTAATTTTTTTCATCTTTTCTCCCTCCCCCCATTTCTTGATCCTCTTCCCATTTATGACACTCTCTCCCCCATTATCTGTCTTTTTTTTTTTTACTCTATAACTTGAGCTTCTTATATAAGAGAACTAATGCAATATTTAAGCTTGTGTGTCAAATTTACCATGGGAAATAGTGCACATATAAAATTAAAATGCCTCAACACAGCAAAAGAAACCATCAACAGAGTGAAAAGAAAACTACAGAGTGGTAAAAACATTTTGCTAGCTACTCCTCAGACTGTACACTAGTATCTAGAACATATAAATAACTCAATTTTAATTTATTAAAGAACCTTTGACATTGATATTTTAAGACCAGGACAACCTCATTTTTAAATATTTAAGCACATTCACACTGCCTCCTGATGATCCCAGAGTACAAGTTTTGTTGTGTGGTCTAACCTGGAAATACTTCTGAAAGCACATAAACAAGAGTCCTAACTTGACCACTCAGTAATTAGGAAAATTAAGAAAACTTGATCAAGCCACTAAACCCATAGCTTAATATCCTGAAATGAGGTGAATACTTTTTATAGGGTTGCTTCAAAGTCCAACAATATGTGTCAGGGGCTTTAGGAACAGAAAGTTTTGAATAAGTGTTTGATGATGTTAACAGCATTGTCACTAAGTAAAAATAGACTCTGACAATTTCAGAGACATTTTCTACTTTGGTGAAATAAACAGGGCCCAATTATCATTGGTGTTAATTTTGTTTAGGTACAGCCTCGACCACTGATTCCCTAGGTATGGTTTCTGGGACAGGAACGTCAATCTTACTGGAGAGTGTGCTCAAAATGCAAATTCTGGGCCAGGATGAATTGCTATCCCTTCTAAATCAGAACCCAGCAGATTTTGCTTATCAAGCTCTCTAGCTGATCGTCTTGGCATGAAAGGTTGGTTCCCTCTGGCTTAATGTTATTCCCAATAGCCTACAGGTGGGATCTGATTTTGCTGATGATTTTCCACCAGGGAAGATGTGGAAGAGCTTCTGGAAGACAGAAATGTGTATCCTGAGGATGGAAATGCCGCCATTCATTGTCTTTCACAGCAGGCCTACCAGCTGTGTGTTCCATTTTTCAGCACAGAATAGACCCTAAAATTACAGGTCCTTGAAGCTTTCTCCCTCTTAAACACAAACTAATCAACAATTGTGGTGTGGCTCAGTCTTTAGGTGCTCCTTGAGTAAGATGGTGCTCTGTCCTTGAGAGACAGGATAGCAGCTGAATGAAACAATGGATAATCTAGTGGAATTCAGTATGGCATGCTCCACGGTGCACCATTCCTGTTCTGACCACCTCTGGGCGTCAGAGTTTTTTCTTTCCTCTAACAGCCTTCAACTGTCTTACTTAGATGCTATGCCAGATCTGAAAAAAGCAGGGACCCCCTACAGTCCCTATGCATACTTCTATGCCTCTGGACTGCACATTCGCTGTGTCTGTCAAAGTATACAGGTAGTGGATAGTTCCTTGAAAGAAGTGAAAACCAGAGGTCTAAGTTGAATTAAGATGTAGGAGGGAAAGTGGTAGGAAAACCATTAGAGGGATCACAGTGCTGTCAGGGGGACCCACAAGGGCAGAGGCATGTGGTAGATGTCAAATAAATATTTATTGGAAGAAGGAATAAATTTTGGGTTTGTGGACCTAACCTGAGTACTGAGTTTATGAGAATCTATCTTATCCCAGATGAACAGACATTACACTTTGATTGAGTGAACTATTAGGTATGTTTAGCTTTAAATGCAGACATAAATAGATTTGATCTTTCTCTTGCTTGAATTTCCTCCCATCAGCTTTCCCTTAATTATCCACAAGTGTTCCAAGCCTTCATTAGCTAAATAGGATGCAGATGATGGTCATTAGTCTAGGCTATAAATCCTGCTGGCACATTCAATGGCTTTTCACTTGGCTAATTGAAATTTTCAGTATTCATGGATTACAAGAAAACACTATAATTTTATCATTTATTTGGGTGTATAATTTTTTTCTTTGGTTTGTGTTTTATAATTATGCAGTTAAAAAAATGTGAATGACACACTTTGCCTGGAGAGTATATCACTCTTTCAGTGCATGAATATCAATACACATCTGCTAAAATAGAAAACAGAACAGATATTCATACTTTTGTGAAGAAATCCTAGAACCAGCCTCTTAAACTGTCTGAGGAAGCTTCCAAGTAGTGAGCACTTTGGAGACCCATTGACTTAATGGGAGAGGCTTCCAAATGGTTAGTAATATGAATAGGTCTACTTCTGACTTCTACCAATGAGAGAGAAATCATCCAGAGTGTCTGTGAGTGCAAATTAGAGGCATGAAATGGAGGCGCTTTATGCAGGCATCGTTGGTTAATGGCTCTCAGCATTCAGATGCATTTGACCATCCATCAGAACTAGATAGCCTCCTCCTGGAGGCATCAGGCTAAGGGCCCAAACCTGGCCACTCACAGGAACACTTACATGAAGGGGATGTCAGAAATGAAAGTTTGCTAAAACATTGCCTTCTCAGACAGTGAGTTTCTCTACAATTCTTTAGTTGTAATAATTCATACTTAAGCTGTTCCAGTTTAATTACGCAAGTGTCATATGTTTGCTGTTTTTGAAGTGTAAACTTTACTTATAAGATTTATAGATATTTCATAGAAGAAATGGGCTCAGTGGTTATCCCAGCTCTTTCTCTAAACTTAACCTAATGGAAATAAGCAACATTATAATCATTCTCAGAAGTAAACTTTGTCTTACAATGAAGTTTAGGAGGGTTAGGGAGATAGGTCAGTGGCATAAGCACCTGTCTGGCAAGGGTAAGCTACTGAGTTCAATCCTAGTATAGGAAATAAAAGTTTAGGATAGGTGGAGTCTCTTGTCAGTGTTCAGTGTTCAATCACTTTATACAACTTTTCTACCAGTGAGAATTTGGTAAGTAGCTCACCTCCTGGAAGTGCCCTTTCATGTGCTGGGTTGGGTGTGCCATGCATTACCTATCTTCCATCTGACTCTGACCAAGGGCTTATGAAGGGCAATTTTTCACCCCAAATTACTTTTTCTTTTGAGTCACTTGTGTCTTCCTGTCCACTTAGAATATTTTTGCAAATGGTGATAAATGTTAATTTAGGGAAGACATGTTTATACTCTTATGTCTTCTAATTAACCAATACTGCTCTTCAAAGTCAAATGAAAATGCTTAATTAGTGCTTTTGTGGATCCTCTGTTGCCCTAGTTAATTTTATGTGGCTTTTTCTGAGTGAGGGTGATTTTCACGGGTTTAGTCCCAAGGTTAAAGAACACATGTGTGCAAGACAAAAGCAGCAACGGCAGCACAGAATGAAGCAGAGAGCAAGAGAGCCAGGACAAGAGCCACTTGTGTCTTTATCGTATAATTCTTATCTAGGTCCTTGTCTCATGTTTACATTCTTACATTGTACATAACTAGCACACATATTTTTATCTCTGATACATCATGGTTATATAAATTTATTCTACTGTGTACCTGTATCAGTCAAGCAGGGTCATGTCTGCAGGTGTCCCTAGGTGCCTCCAAGCTTTGAAGCAGTCTGCGTGGTTCCCCGGAGAAGGGACGCCCTGGCAGCTAACTACTACTTCTGAGAGTCATCTGTAAGAGTAGCACGTGATTTCGAAGATGGAGTATAGATGTCCCCACTAGTGGAGGTCACCATCACACCATTCATTGAGGGCTGGAAGAGAACAAAAAGTGGGAGGAAGGGTAAATTTTTTCTTGCCTCCCTTCTTGAGCTGGGAAATCTGTCTTCTGCTTTCAGACTTCAGAGCTCTTGCTTTTGGGTCTCTGGACTCTGGAACTTATCCCCTGAACTAACCCCTCCCTACCCCCACCCTATTCCACCCTCTAGTTCTTAAGCTTTTAACCTTGGAGTGAGAGCTACACCAAGGGAACCTTTGGTTCACAGGTCTTCACAATCAGGGGGAATTGCACCTTTGGATTCCCTGGTCTCCCACCTACAGAGGGTTTCCTGGGAGGACTTCCCAGCCTCCTTATCTCTGTGAAGCAAGTCCCATAATAAATCTATTCTGAAATGTCTCCATATGTCCCATTGGTTCTGCATGTCAGGAGATCCTTGACTAATATACCTGTAGAACTCTCTTCCTCAGTGGATTATTAAGAGTTGACCTTGCTAGTTGGTCAAAAGCAGATGGAAGTAGTAGGCAGTGTGCTTTTTGTGTACCTGATAAAATCAAACAGCACTCCTGTTAAAATCAAGCTCAATTTGTTCATATTAGCAAGGGATCTCATCACCTAAATAGGAATGAATTCATGTTTCTTCATGGTAAAAAGTTCAAGAGCTCAGGGCCAATGGTATGTCTTAAGCTCTATTTATATGTAAAATACCCACCCCCTCCAAACCTCATGTGTTCTGAGGTGGGCCTTTCAGAATGTGAGCATTTCCTGGATGTTATACTCATTAGCAGATGACTGACCCATTGATAAATTTATAGCTAAATGTGCTGTTGATAGGTGGGGCCTGGTTGGTACAAGTTGTGTCCCTGGGACCTGCATTTAGAGTGTGTGTCTCCCTCCCTGGCTCCTCTCCTTTCTCTTTGCCCCAGTGGAGCAGATTTCCTCTGCTATGCCATCCACCATGCTTTTTCTGCTTTGGAGCCAGGTGACTATGGACTAAATCACCTGAAACCAAAGCCATGAGCCAGATCAAACCTTCTCTTTAAGTTGTGAATGTCAGGTGTTCTGTACCATTGAGGGCAAGGCTGAACCAATACAAAAATCACCAGGAAGTCTATTAATAAAGGGCAAGAATCAGGGTCCAGACTCTTAAGCAAATGGTCTCTTTGCTTTTCTGTTGAAAATGCTATCATAAAAGACTAGAAAATTCTTAGCTATGATAAAGAATTAACTAGACTGAGTCAGGCACAGCTCAGATTTGTCCTGGGTAGAAGTGTGTCAATGTGAAATGCTTTGTAGCTCCACATGGATCTCTCTACTGCTGTGAGTCCTTCTTGGTGAATGCCCTTGGCTTTCAACCCTCTTGAGAGCTGGTAGCCCTGTGCTTCCTTTCCAGAGCAGCCTTTTATCTCATCCCAGTTCGGGATGAGTCTCTCCCAGCTTCAGAGTTCCCTCTATGGTCAGCTAAGATCTCCACTGAGTTGTAGCACAGCCTCTTCCTCTGCTCCACCCTACATTCTTCCTTTTCCTTCTATAAGCAATGACCTGAGAACATACCCCATAAGTCTCCTATGGGCTAATTTCCATTTCTCACTCTGCTTTGTAGGGACTCTAACCTGTGACCGTATCTTCAGATCTTTTCCCCCCCATTATAAGCACCCAGTGCCCTCATGACCTAACTCTGTTTTTCTATCAAACATTCCTTCAAATTTATTTTTAAAAAAACAAATGAGTGACATTTGCTTTTGGAAAGAATTTGATAAATATATCCCCTTTAAGGATTAAGAGACCAATGGAATAAAATATACAAAATCTCTAGTTTGTTTCTCTGTAGTGACCTCTATGCTTTTGCAGCATTCATGAGCTGACTGTCATGATTCTGGCCTCATGCTAAAAACAGAGCTCTTAAACTGGTCAGGCAATGGTCGTGACTCATCCACATGACTGACACTGACAGAGGATCTATAGAATGAGGTACAGGGTTACAGGAAAAACCCTGAAGGGACTTGACTGACCTCATCAGATACTAAAGTTACATATTTTGTTAAATAGGTTTTGCTTTATCTCGGTCTTAACCATCCAGCAGAAAAGTATAAAAATGAGGTATATAAAATAAGGTCATAATAATAAGCTGACCTGTAAATGGCTCTAGTCAACAACTTCTTCTGATAACCCACTATTATTGTGGACTGCTGGACTGTGTTGGATTGTTTCATTGAATTCAAACACCTGTAATAACTGAATGACAATAGAACACCTATCTTTGACAGGATTAAACAAAAAAGGGGATACAAAGGAAGAACCATTCTGTGTTTGTATAAACAGTGTAGTTAGGATAAATATGCAGTACTTTTACGTAATTCTATGAGAAGAAAGATTTGCACTAATAATGTTTGGACAGGATATCCTGTCTGCTGTTTGTACTATGGATAACCACTAAGAAGATAACAATGTAAAAAGTATCAATTACTGAAACTGTACTATAATTCCACTTTAAGAAAAAGATAGGTATACAGCTACATTCTCTTAATTAATTGATCAGAGGCATCTGCTCTAGTAGTATTTGTGCATACAGTATCATGTGTGCACCTTGTACAACAAAAAGCCACTATGAAACCAATGTGCAATGTACTAATTGTTGAATCTGTCCTACTAATTTGATTTAAAACTGTCTCATTGCTACTTGTTCTTCAATTAAAAAAAGCAGAGCTCTTATAAGTGACTTCTCAACCATCCATATATAAATGGACAAAATTCTTACATTTCTAAATGTAATAGGGAAATTGCTACACTTACCTACGTCTAGTATGGTTCAGCTTGTGGCAGTCATGCCAGTCACTCTGCTAGTAGGGTTAGAAGTAGTGATTCCAAACAGACATTGTGCTTTATTGTACTTGTACTTTTGTGTCAAATCTTCATTCTGCAAACTTTGGTGCAGGTGACTGATCAGGAGTTTCATTTTTAGTAGGAAAATATTGATGCACTAATCAAGAAGGTCACAGTATGGGTAAGCCTCTGTTTTGAATCTTTCATTTTCAGTGATTAAAGTGAGCAAATTATTGGAAGGTTTAGATAGCCCACCCAAATTCATTTTCAATAATCGCAATCAGGTAACTGGCATGCCAGGTTAGTCTTTTAAAGAGACTGAAATGAGACTGAACAAGCATATAAGTGAAATCCCTTTTGAAAATGGCTAAATTAAGGGTCTGCACCCTCACTGATCCATGCTATTACCCCATTCATTCTCATTCTGGGTGTTAAGGTTTCTCTGCATATTTGCCCTTTGGCTTTATACAGATGCAACCTCTTAAATTACTTGTATAATTTCCTTTTTTTTTTTTTTTTTTTTTTTCTTAACGAAGCTAATTTCACCTGGCTCTGACATTCACTTCTCCTTCAAACATGTTTTTTAGGTCGCCTGAGACTGTTCCTGAAAGTTGAATCCTATTGTTTAATTTCCAAGATCATTTCCCCTGGGGGTGACTGCACTAAAGTGTAAATTCTTAGATATGTTTCTTAATTTACTCTCCCTACGGTAGCGGCACTGGTGTATCTTAAACTTAGTTAAAAATGCAATTATGATCCCTTGAGTTGTCCCCACATAGTCTCCAGCAGCTGGAATTGGATCCTCCCCTGATTCTGACTCCTGTTTAGGAGAGAGAATGGCACTTGAACTCAGAGGCAGGAAGAGAAATTCAGAACAGCAGCCTTCTTTGTTTTTTGCAGAAAAAAATATCATATTCCCCCAGGATTTGGAATAATTTTGATAACAAATTGGGTTAGAAGTCAGATCATTTGATCTCAGCTGGGGGCAGATTTGTCCTCAGGGCACTTTGGGAGACATCTTTCGGTTGTCACAACTCAGTGGCTCTGAGCTCCTGGCATCTGCTGGTAGAGCCAGAGGTGCTGCAGAGCATGTTAGCGAGGGGACAGCAGATCTGTGCTGCCACATGTGTAGTTGCTTAGGATTTGGGAGTCTTTTGCACTTCTTCCTTGCTCTCCCTGAGCTTCCTTTACATGGCTGTTATGAGGAAGTCTGCCTCTCTAGCATCAGGTTTCCAAAATGATGAGTTGGGATCAGGGCTGTGATTTGTTTGGCACTGTTTATTGACATCTGCTTTTGCATATTTATTGGATATATTGGCTTCCCCACAGGATAGGGTGCAGTGGAGATGGACTCCTTAAGAACATACAGCAATTTTAGAATTAAAGAAGTAGACAGGGTTAGTGAGAAAAAGGTCTCACTACCATTTGTGTGGCTGAGCACAATTGCACATGCATTCATAGTGTCATCCAGAAGGAGGAGACAGGTGTGGGTCCTTGCACAGCCAGGAACGCTAACCTTTTCTGTCTCATACAACACTAGCCAGAAATCCTGAAGACTCTTTTGAGTGGTTTCTCTGGCCAAACAAATCTGCATGCACAAATAATAATAAGCCAGTCTCAGGAAGAGGAGGGACACTAAAGAGGTGGGAAAGAGGCAGCACGTATGGATTCCATTGTGTCTACTCATTCATCTAAATAGGCAGAAGCTCCACCCTCTACTGAGGCTGATGACAGGCTTTACTTGAGAGACTAGAGACTTGCTTTTTTCTGTTTTTCAGTATCAGGTATTGAATCTAGGGCCATTTTCCTGAGCTGTATCCCTAGCCATTTAATTTTTTTTTTTTATTTTGAGGCAGGATCTCATTAAGTCACTAAATTGTCCAGGGTTGCTCTCAAGTCTACAGTCCTCCTGCCTCAGCCTCCCAGAGTGCTTCAGTTGCCTCGTTAGTGACATGAAGATAAATAAACTTCCTTTCCTCATAGGGTGATTTAGAGCTCAGATTGAGTGTTTCAACTTGGGCCTAGTGGCATTGGGAATGGTGAAGAGCAGACACATTTTAAAATCCAGGGCAGTCAGGGGAGACACAGGAAGTCAGATCCACTCTGGGCTGGAACCGAACAGGAAAGGTCCGTATCATAGCACTTTGACAGTTCTGATGTGTTTACTTCCTTCTGTTTTGCAGACCACCATTTTCAGCACCCCGGGCAGTGAGAAGTCCTTACCTGACTGCAAAAAGGTATGTGAGTGTCCAAGAATTCCTTTTGTCTGAGGAAGGAGGCTTCAGTGTTGGTGACGATGCACTGAAAAACTGTGGTGGCAGTGAGTGTTGGGATGGTATACTATGAACATCTTTTTCTTGAGAGTTGGAAATATGAATATTTCCCTTGCAGGAGTCAGGAAACCACATTATTGTTTGACAGCATTTTGCAATAGCAAAACTCTGGCTCCATGTGTTTCCATCTCACTATCAGCCGACACTTTATTCCATTAGATGAGCATCAGGGGTGTTGAGGGTGTGTGTTGGAATGGCATTTACAGGCATCTACATCTTTGTTTGCAAATTTAAATCCAATGAGCTTAAATCTGACATGATAGTAAAATGATTTTGTATTTTGAAACCTGATCATATGGCATAAAAATCTAGTTTAGGTTCACTACTGTTGAGTTTGAAAGGATGTCATGCTTTGCAAAAGGATTAGCTTCACTAGCATCTGATGGAAGATGTCCCTGTAATAGATCATGTCTGAGGACTGCCTGCTATGGCAGCGTGACGAATCCCCTACCTCGTGGGCCAGTGGTCACTTTTATCTACCTCTTTAATCTCAGGTTTAACTAGGTCTGCTCCTTCTGGGGGTTCAGGGAGGAAATAAGTGATTTTGCAGTCCAGACAACTCAAATAAATTCTTTGACCCTGTCTATTGATATGGAAAATGAGGTGCACAAAGAATTGACCTGCCTGTAATATATCACTTACTCAGCACTTCTTAGGATTTCATCCTGTGACATTGTCCGGTAAGCTGTTTCATTTTCAGAGATACTTGATATAGAAGTGGGCAGCGGGGATATTTATCTTAAGAGGTGGTGTGAGGCCCCACAGCTCTGATCTACTGTGTCACTTTGATAATTTATTAAAAGCCTTCTGCATCTCTACCTTGATTTGAGTCCTGCAATGTCTGTCTTGATGTGTACACTGAGTTGGGAGCCATTTGAGAGTGACAGCCATGTATTATTTTGGGAATCACAGATCTTGGAGAATAGGGAATTTAGGGCCCCTCTAGTCTCACCTGTTTCCTAGGGTGAAACTGTTTTTGCTGTTATTTATAGGCTGATCTTTGGCCTCTACCTCAGTTCCTATTGAGAGGGAACCTGATGCTCCTGGCTGCTTGCTAGTGAGGTAATCCAAACATTCAGAAGGTTTGCCATCTTCCAGAGCCAGTATCTACCTCCTTTAGCTTTCTGGCTAGTTATCTGCTAATGGTTTTCCTTATCATTTCTAATAGAACATTGTTAGTGCTGACTTCCAAGATGATAGGCTACAGAGGCCTGGCTGTTTGGCTGTGAAACTTAGCCCTGTCACTTAACTGTGTTACAGAATCTATAGGGACCTCATCTTTTTCATCTGTAGAATGGGAGTCCTAATTTTATCCACTCCACATAGCTTATTAATTAGCTACATAAAGTACTTATAATAATGTAGAACACATTTCTAAGTGCTGTATTAGCTATTGTACTTATTGCTTTTAGGCCAGGTTATCTTTTATTGGACTGCATACAAATTTTATCGTATTCAGTCTGTATTTGGTATTAGTGCTGTGTTATGTGCTGTGGGGAGTCACTTCATGTATGTAGCAGTTCACAGTCCTTTGTTTCACTCCCTTTCTCTCCTTTCCTTCTCCCCTCCCTCCAGCTCTTGATCCCCTTTCCATCTTTAAAAGAGCTCTCTACTTCTTATTATCTTTTATTTTGCTCTTAATTTATACTTTGAGTTTCTCCAACACTCCAATATACCATGTGATCTAAGCTTGTATATTTGATTTATTTCACTTAATTTTATGGCATCAAGGTACATCCATTTTCCTACAAATGACTCAAGTTTGTCCTTCTTCACAGCAGAAGAGACTCCATTGTGCATAAATACCCTTTCTCTGTCCACTTGTCAGTTAGTGTTCACATTGACTACTTTCTTTGGCATGGTGTTATTGAAGCCAAGAATTGTGTATCATTCCCCAGACAGAACTCATATGGCCTAATGCAAGCGAGAGTTTCCCACTCTGAATTCAGAAAGCTCAGTTTACTCACAGAGTGGATGCCAGGCACATTGTAAGCCATGGGTATGGCAGGAGGGCAAGCTGTAAGCTCTCTTGGCATAGCACTAGCAACCTACCAGTGGTGTCACAGTTCCTATATATGAGGCATATCTAATGCTGGCCACTTGAAGTTTGAAGTCTTTGAACATGCCCCTGTGACATTTCCACATAAAGTGCTGTTAAGATGTGATTCTTGTTGATCCTCATGGACATGATTTTTTGAGGATAAATGTAAAGCACTTCCTGTATCCCTGTCTTAAAATTTTTGATCAATCAAGTCTGTTCTTCAGCATATTTACTACGTCTCCCAGTTCTGTGTTAGTACACAAATCAGAGTACCCTGTTTTCTTACCCATCTCAGCTAAGTATTTCTTGAGCACCAGCTATGTGGCATGCATCAGAATGTCCTCATGAATGAGTCCTTCATGCATTGTCTTTACTTTCATGGGACTAATGCACACTAATTAAACAAGTAACCAGCAAAACTCTGATGGATAGAATTATTGTTATTTTAAGGTAGGAGTTTACAGACTCTCATTCCAGGATTCAAGAGCCAGGGGACACTTAATTGAGTAAATGATATTCAAACACAGATACAGAAAATGAGTGATAGTGGGCTGCAGGAAGACAAAGCAGAGGCAGAAGAAGAGCAAGTGTGAAGATTCCGAGGTGAGAATGGAGAACTGTAGGAAATGAAATGCCTGGAAGTTGCCACTTGATACAGAGAAGGTGAGCAGTGAGCCAAAATACAGGATGATAAGGAGTTCCTGTTGCAAAAATATTGAGTTGTATTTATTCTGAAGGTAATGAGAAAATGTAAAAGGGCTTGAATTTCAGAAAATGGGTGTGTGCAATGTAATAAGATTGTTATTTTAAGATCACTTAGTCACCAACAGTTAGAATGAGCAAGACTTTTGCATGAAGAATGAGTTTAAGGTTGCTATTATCACCTAGACAAGAAATGGTATTGGCCATGAACAGAATAATGGGAGCAGAAGCCAAAGATATTGAGGTGATACAATCAATAGGATAGAATCATACCTTGTATATAGAAGAGAGGAAGGAACTAGGGATGATTACCAGATTTCTGACCAGGTATTTGTTCTATTTTTGGAGATGGTAACTATTTGGGGAAGAAGTTGATGAGTTCAGGCTGGCATGTGCCAATTTTGCAGTGTCTGTGAGAACTCCTGGTGAGAATGGCCAGAAGGGAGTGGGCACAGGGATTTATACTTCAGGACAGCATTGCAGGCATGGGAGAATGCACATTGAGAGGGACTGAATGGGAATGGAGGAGATCTCTCAGAGAAGCTAAGTAGATAAGTAGAGTTGAAGGAGGACAGATTACAGCAGTCTTGAGGAGACTTAATGTAAGAGTTACAAGAAGTCAGTGAACTTTGGAGAAAACCCAGAAACCATTTAGACAGGCCTGTAATCCTAACATTCTGAGAGCCCATGGGGGTGGCTTGCAAATTCAAGCCCAGCCTGGATAACTTAATGACTTAATGAGAACTTGCCTTAAAATATGAAATTAAAAAAAGGGTTTAGGATTTGCTCTGTGTGAAGGCCCTAGCTTCAATAAAGAAAATAAAAGGTGAAATCTTAGAAGTCAACTCAATAAAAAAGATGTAGTCAGTGATCTCAGCATTTTGCCAAGACGCTAAGCAAAATAAGGACTTCAATGTTCATTAGTTTTATCAATAGCACAGGCAGTTGCTGGTTTTCATTGATAAAAAAAAAAAAAAAGGTTTTGGGCAGAGAAGCCAGATTTCAGTGGCTTTCGGAATGAGATGGGTGAAGACATAGAAGGTAAAGAGGTTTCTTCAACATAAACTCTTGCCTAAGGAAGGACAGAGATGCATAATTGGATAAAGGTTATGCGGCTGCAGGAATATACGTTAAGGTGGGCACTTACATATGTTTAAATGCAGTTAGAAAGAAGTCAACAGAGGGCAAAGGTCAGAGTACAGGAAGAAAGGTGACTATCCACAGGTTGAGGTCACCAAGGGGAACAAAGATTTAAAAGTCATTCTATTCACTCTATCTCCCACCCAACCCAGCTTGAGGTAGAAGCCAGGTGGCAGCAGACCTAGTGGCTGGAGTCTGGGTGACCTCATGTGATGGCTCCCAGATGTTTTAACTCTTCAGTAACTTTGCATCTGTGTACAAGCTGTTTCCTTTTCTGGAATTTTTTCCTCTTCCCTTATTGGCCTGGAAAACTTTTACTCTTCTGTGGAGAGACTTGTCATATTGTCACTTTCTTTTCATAAAAAGATATTATTGGATTATTACTAATAGAATCAGTCATTGTTCCCACATCTACCTTGGTATTCCACACAATATATATATATATTGTGTATATATATATATCAGGGATCAAACTCAGAACCTTACACTTGCCAGGCAGGCACTTAAGCCACTGAGCTACCTTCCTGGCTTCTTCACATTTTAGATTCTCCAGGAGAGATTAGCAGCCATACTTCCTGGGTTCAGGACATTTTCCTCTTATTCTTAGCTCAGGTTGAGGGTCTCTCATTTGAAATGTTTGAGACAAGAAATATTTCAGATTTTGGATTCTTTTATTTTGCAGTACTTATATACAAATAATGGAGTATCTTGGGTGCAGGATCTAAACTTAAATATGAAATTTATTCATGTATCTTAAGTATTCTATAACCCAAAAGTAATTTTATACATTTTTAGAGCACCTATGTTTTGACTCCAACCTGGCACCTGAAGTCAGGGGTAACATTTTGCACTTGGGCAGTTTGTTGCTGCTTGCACTGTTTGTTTCTGATTTTGAAACATTTTAGATTTCATATTTTTGGACAAGGGATGCTCAAGTTGGTTAACAACTAGCACCAATCACTCAACTTGTCCATATTCAGCAGGTGTCCAGACTTTTAGGAATGAACTCATGCCTCTCCTCTACATGTTTACGTGCTCAGCCTCACTGAATTCTTATGACAACTCTTTGAAGTAACATTGTCATTACTATTGTATAGTCAAAGAAGCCAAGCCTGAGAGGTGTTAAGGGTCCTGCTTGAAGGTGTTTCTCTGCACGAGTAGCTGAGAGGTCAGGATGTGTCTAATGCCAGAACCTTTTGCCACCTCCTCCCATAAGATTTTGATTATTTATTTATGGCTCCTACTTCTGCTTAAACTGTCAGCTATTGGAGTGGTGGGAACAATGACTGATTCTATTAGTAATAGTCCAATAATATCTCACAGTATTGTAAGAATTCAGAAAGATCTGTTCAATGAATGGATTTACTATATACCTGATTGTCAATAAATGTGAGCTCATTCTGGGACCATTTTATTCAAAAAGGTAATCTTTCTTCCCCTGTCACAGAAGTTGAGAAAAAAATAATTATATTCAGGATTTATTTATGAAGGTTATCTCTGCACTAGTATAAGGTGTTAATGAATAGCTTGGGAGATTCAAACAAAACAAAGTGTTTTGTTTAGCCAAAAATGACAAATCTCCCAAACCTGCCTCCCAAATACTGTTTTACAGAGTTGTAAAAATCTTTGTTCTTGTTTTCAGCCAAAACCCAGTTTACTCTTCATACTAGAGAACTTAGAAACATCTAGAGGAAAGGAAAGAGTTAATTAATCCATTCAGGTTTATTCATGGGATGCCTCTCACTATGAAACAGTAGTTATTGTTAGCATGTTCAGAGGATAAATGAATTGCTGAGAGATGACAGAGTTTAAGGTCAGCTCAAACCCTTCAGGATAGACTTGGTTCACATCCTCACTGTTTCTCTTGATGGCCTTCTCATACCATGCTCTTTCACATTGCCACCTAGGGTGTGTGTCAGTAGATAAGCACCAGGGACAGTCCCCAACTCTGTCCCACCTCATCTCAAGCCACCTCTTTTATGCCCATTGATGTTTATATCTTTGTATCTCAATACTTCTACATCTCTCCATGCAAGATGCTTGAATCCAGTTAGTTTGATTCCTTTGCACAGGGACATTCAATACAGTGCTACTTAAAGTGAAGTATTTAAATTTGAAATGAATGCACAAAAGAGATACCCTCATCTTCTCCTGACACTGTCTCTATACTCTGTGACTCCTCACTAGGGCACAGATCAGGGAGAGGCTAGAGGTGATGGACATGTGAGGGTGACAATGGGGTGACTACAAAGGTAGTTTAGGTGATTTTTTTTTTTTTTTTTGGCAGAACCGGGGATTGAACTCAGACCCTTGTGCTTGCCAGGGAAGCACTTATTCTGCTGAGCCATCTCCCCGGCCCTCTCATTTTTTATTTGTGAGAATGCTGTTTACTCTTTCCAAGCAGTCCCTAAACCATTGTTGAAGGTGTGCATGTGGGCTGAACTTGTGCCTGTGGGCTCTCTCTGCCCCAGATGAGGCTATTATTTAATAGACTTCCCGATCCCTCATTTGCAGAGACAAGGTGGCTTTCTTCCAGGAAGAGGTGAGCAGGACTGAAGCAGGCAACGGGCTCTGGAAAGAGTTGAACATTTCATCAGTGTTGGCCTCTGGAGAAACACAGGCCAAGACAGAAATATCATTGGTTAATCTGCTTACTGCCAGTTGGCTCCTCAGCCTTTTGATACTGTACTATATCTGTCTTCCCCATTTAATGTCTTCCGGTGTTCACTGACCTCTCCAAGGCTGGTTGGGCAGATTCCCATGCCTCCCGCTCTTGGCAGGATTTCCAGGCAGCCAGGTCACAGTGGCTTCTTCCCATGCCCTAAGAAAGGGCACAAACATGAAGTCAGCATGGAGGACATTCCTCAACTGCCTCCTAGAATGACAAAATCCTGTGTTTCAGAGCAGTCACAGGCCAAGACTGTCATTTCAGGAATGTCTAAGTGCTGTTCATTTTAAAAATAGAATTTTGGAAAATAAGCAGGCTCATTTTTGGCAGAGTGCTGGTTTTGCAGCCTTGCTGTGAGGCTCTGGTCCTGGCTGATGAGAAGGAAGGTGTGTTGCTATGGGAAGGAGGAGCTTGTGCCCTTTGGGCCTGCTCCTATTCTTCTCCCCCAATGAAGAGAGGGTTCCACATACTCATTTCCAGAGTTCAGGAGAAGTATAGATATTCTGGGACTCCTCTTGGGTCTTCTGTCTGGCTTTGTGTTTTCTTACTGCATTTCTATCTAACTGTTCCAAGTAGGAGAAGAGCACAGGGTCTGGAGCCCTATTTTAGTGATTGAAATCCTTGCTTTACCACCCGTGAGCTCTGCAGATGAATAACAAAAGCTTGCTAACAGTAGAATGCATGTCCTTTTCTATATTGCCAGCATCTGCCACAACTTTGAGCACACCATGGACATTTAATGGTGCCTGCTAACATATCTTTGTCTTAGTATCATTTTAGCAAAGGCCTCCAAAAGAAGGTTTAAAACAGAGGACATTGGGAAAGAATCTCCCCTTTGTATGTCTTCTTATGCTTGAACCTAGGACACACACACATAGGAAATAATGCCTTACGGCCTATTAGGGATGCATAATAAAATATAAAATACCCCTCTCCCTCGACAAACATGGATCCATTGCACTTTCTATGTTAGTTCCTCTTGCCTGTTTGCATTCTCCTATGTTGGGGACATGTCCATGCGCTCTTGCCTGAGCAGAGGCAACTGTGTGGGAGCCTGGCCTAAGGGCTCCTCCTCCGTGGTAAGGGGGCATTGGCGGTTTGAGGCCCTGGGCTGCTGAGAAGGAATTGCTATTGGAAACAGGCAGTTTGCTCACGGTGCAGCAGCCGTGGAGATACTGCATTGCGTGAATACTGGTGACTCTTCGCTGGTGTTACAGTGTTGTATCCTTAGGCTAGGGAATTTTTATCCATAAGCTTATGATAATGAAATTTTCAAAGGGAAAGACACATACACCCAAGGTTAAGCCAAGTAGTTATAGTTTACAGGATTAAAATTGGTTACTGAAAATAATAATCTCATGACCAGAAGAAATGCAGTGCCTGTTTCTATGTATCTGCTACTCTCAGCAAAATTCAAGGCATATGTTATTATCATCGTTGTTTTTCGGTAAGGTGTAATTTACACTGAGTGAAATGTAGTGATCTCAAGTTTAAGGCTTTATGAGACCGATTTTTTAAAATGTCACAGCAGAACCCTAAGAGTAGCATTTACCTGGTGCCTTTCAGGATGTGGGCCTCCCTGCTAACTGCTCCGATGCTGGCGCTTGTCACTTGTCTCCTCCAGCAGCTGCAATGATTGTCACCGTCATTTCAGTATAAGCAGCACATCCAGGCCCATGTTTTGTGTAACTCAGTCATTATCTGTAGCAGTAATGCTGCTAATAGGAAGGAGGGTAGTTAAGGGCAAATGTTATGAAATAAGTTGCTCTAATCCCCCTTGAGATATAATTATCATGCCTGCATCTGCAGGAAAAGAAATTTCAAGTGTGTGACCTCTGCAGCTTGTGGTTTGGCATAACTGCCCATGTAATACACATTTTAAGATATATTGGAAGCTATGGTAATTAGCAGTACTCCCCCTCCATGTACATCTGCTGCCATAAAACACTGTTTTTGTCATAGCAGTACCAGACTACCAAAGTAGTTTAAAGGGACTGCAGAACTAAAGGAATATGAGGCTTGCAGTAGCGTAATTTTGGTGAATAGATGCTACGAAGTATGTTCTATTCGGCTGCATGATTGCTAACTTTTTTTTTTTTTTTTTGTCTTTTTTGAGACAGGGTCTCACTGTGTAGTTCAGGCTGGCCTTAAGCTCACTTTGTAGCTCAGGCTGGTCTCGAACTCACAACAATCCTCCTGCCTCAGCCTCTCTAGTGCTGGGATTACAAGCATGCGCCACCACGGCCGGCTCATGATTGCTAACTTGATTCTCCTTCTTTCTGTGTCAAGTACTAAAGATATTATGGTGAACTTCTGAATGGAAATTGTGTTTCCCTTTTGAGTTATAATTTTTCTTTTTGGTAGCTGAATTACTGAGCCTCAAGCAGACTAAAGCAACTTTTCCTCCTTCCATGTTACCTATTCTCCTTTCAGATTTTTCAGCCTTACATAAACAATACTGGGCACGCACACACCACACACACACACACACACACACCCCCACACACACACCCTGACTGCAATTTTACATAATCCGTTCTGGAGGGCAAACTTTCATAAGGCATTTTATCTTGTTTTCCTAGTCTCCAGTAAAGTTGCTTAGATTTAAAGAGAAACAGAAAAATAATGGGAAGATGAATCAATATGAAGAATGGTGGAGAGTTCCTATAAATTGGATCTTTCTTCTGGCTGCAATTCTTTTGATAAAAGTGGAGTAGTCAGAATACTTAATTTACCTCAATTAAGAATGATTACTGTGGCCATTGTTGCTTGAAATAGGACCAAGTTGCTCTATAATTGAGCTAATTGCAAGCTCTGATTTAGTGGCTTACTCTGAGTTTCCAAGAATGATGTGCAGTCTACAGGCACAGAAGCAGAAGCAGCCTCCCTCGCTCTCCCTTCCCCATGTGGATTGCTTTTCTTATTATTTTAATTCTATACATTGATGGCTGCTAGCATCTCTTCAATTGTTGCTCAGACCAACCACAAAGTGAGATGTCTAGCTGGGTAATGGGGGCCCCAGAGCGCCTTGGTTATGGCCTGCCATCCTGCCTTGGGTGTCTGAGACATGTGGCAAACTGTGTAGGCAGGGAAGGTAGAAACATTTAAAAACAAAGTTAGAGGTTGATTGAGCTTTATGTGTGCCATTTCAGAACATTGTCTTTCAAGTCTCCTACAGACATTGAGCCTTTTAAATAGAAAATGATGCAAAATATTTAATATATATCTTGCATACTATAGGTCTTCAGATATTGCTAACAAATTAATAATGGATAATTGCCAAAATCTTTGGTAGTATGAGACTGATTAAACAAGAGTGAGCCCTAGTGTGTTAATTTACTGATCTTTTAGAAGCGATTTCTGACTCTATTGAAATGCAGTACAAATATACTTCTGTGAAAACTGCCAGTAATAACATTAATGATATCAAAAATAGAGGATGTAAGGATACACCTGAAAGTATTGCTAATTGCGCTGCTACCTTGTGATGTTAAAATTAGAGGTAGATTTTTTGACATTGCATGAAATTCTGAGCCTCCAAGGACCCTATAGTTCTGCCCTTGCTTTGCACAAGGAATAGCTCTGAATCTTTTATCAAATTTTCATGCAACTTGTTTTCAATAGCTTAAATTTTATGTTTCTACTCAACTCAAGCAGAGCTAAGTGTCAGATTAGGCAAATTTACTTTGACCCCTGAAGCCTGCTTCCATTTATTGAGATTTAGTTGCTTGAATATATTTGAAGATTAACAAAGAGGATTTAGTTTTTTAGCATTTACCATTACTATGCCTTTGAACACACAAAGTTCACTGTGATGGTGAGAGAGGCTATTTTGGGCTTTTTAAGTAGAAATAAACTAGCACTGGGTCATTTTGAAACTATAATTTTTGGACTTGGCATCTCAATAAGTTTATATGCATCTTTTGCTCCTTTCTTCCTTTCTTCTCTGCCATGCTTTATTCAGCTTTCTTTGTTCTTTTCTCCCTCTATTGTTCCCTTTCCCTCTTGTTTTCCTTCCTTCCTTCCTTCCTTCCTTCCTTCCTTCCTTCCTTATTTTGTTTCTTCACTATATCATGTGTAAGTAGACATAACAAAGTATAAATTATAAATTATTTTCACCTTCACATTCTACCCACCATACACACCAAATTCATTTGAATTTTCATTAGGCTCTGGTTGACAGGATGATTTGGATTATCTAGATGCAATTATTTAATTAGTCAATGCACAGTGAAGGTCTGCAAGATTATTTAGAGGATTAAAGACAAATGAATCTCTGTTATAAAAGAGCTCATGTTTTTTGTGAGAGAGGCTAAAACTGTATTTGTATAAATAAATGGCAAAAAAAGAGTCAACTCTATAATGCACAAAGTAAATGCTCTAATAGCAGAAAATAGGTTATGAATTGCCCTTCTTGGGTGAGCCACTAATGAATTCCTCTTTTCCCATTCTAAATTTGGATTGGGGCAAAATCTACATGGATCTGTGGTTTACTACATAGATCCTTGCCCTGCTTGGTGGCCAAAGGCGACATATCCTGAATCAGGGGCTAGAAGGTGGTCTCCTCCAAGCTTGCCCGTGGAAATGATTGAGATCACTTGCATGTTGCTAGCATGTCAACTATTGATGTGAGGTCACAAACTCTGTCCTGCTCTCGTGTGGAGTCTGCATAGAAAGATTTCCTCTGAAGCCACAGACTACGGGTTTGTGGCATTCCCTGTGTATGTTGGAGGGAAAATGATGCTGCTGGTGTGGAACTGCAAGGTAAGCAGAGAACTCAGCAAATGACTCAGTGGGAATGTTCCCCATGGGAAGGGTAAAGAAAAGAGTGAACTCTTTTGCTTCCAAAGGAAACTGGTACTTAATATCATTATTGCAACTCTGGGCACACTTGGCTTTTCCCACTGGGGAGATCAAATGTGATAAAAGTGGGCCTGCTCTTCCAGGGATGAACCTCGTGAGTTGTGGTGTCCAACTGAGATGTCAAAGTGGCCAATACACTTGGCAAGGAGAGTCCTTTGAGTAATTAGCACCTTCAGCTGGCATCTTGCCATCAAAGCACCTCAACATGGTAGCATGTGAAAGAACTGCCAAAGACCTTATCCAGCAGCTCTCCAAGAAACCAGCCGAAAACATTAACCTGTTTCTGCCAGGTCTGCATGGTGAGAGACCTATCTGCATGTGGCATTCTGTGGCAGGCCTTTCCTTTCATGCTCCAGGAGACAAGCTGAAGGAAGGGGCTGTTGTATAGTTTTGTTTAGAGAGCCAGGAACGCAGCACTAGGAGCCGGCAGAATCAGGCTTATCCTCTCTTACAGCTCTGGAAATGCCAAGCTGATTCGAGTGGGGAGAGCCGTGAAGGTTGTTTAGCATCATCAAGGGGATCGGGCGAATTTCTGCAATGTTGAGATACAACACCTGACACTGGCAATTGAAATGGATAGAGGTTTATTTTGGCTTATGCTTTTAGCATATATTCCACTGGCTTTAAGGCAGGAACCTCACGGTAGAGGAGTGAAGAGGAGGAAAATCTGCTTATGCCATGGGAAGCAGGAAGCAGAAAATCAAGGAAGGAGCCCCAGAGGGAGATATTCCTTCTGGGTTACGCCCCCTAGTGGTCAATCTTTTTGAACTACACTCAACTCCCAATAGCTAGTCAGCTGTGATCTTGCATAATCCAGTCACCTTCCTGGATTATGAGCCTCTGGGCCATTTAGGTCATTTAGGAGGGGCATCCTCCATTCCCTCCTAAGGTGATTCGGAGCTCAAGTGTGGAAAGTACTGTGTCACAGAGGAGCCTCCTGCAGGTGGGCCTGCCCTTCCAGGGCTTGGCTACAGCCCTGGGGCTGAGCTGGATGCCTGCTGGAAGATGTGTGTGGTTCTCTCGGGAGGGACTGAAATACACTCACCTGCCCTTGGAGAGAGGCACTGGGGCAGAAGTGAGGGGACTGTAATGAGGGCAGTTGCCTGTGTGGCTTCAGGTCTTGACCTACCCCAGGCATCTGCTTCCTTGGTCTGTTTTCAGTCCCGGCTCTTGCTTCATCTTAGAAAATTGTTTTCTATGACCATTCCTTCAGTGATCCTCTTGGCTTTCCACAGCATCTGTAAAAATCTTTAAAGCTTCTGAAAAAAATATAATTTCACACCTCAAGCAGGGGCATTAAATGTTCTAGGTTTACCATAATCATGAGCTATGTAAGATTTATATTATTTGAAGGAACATCAAGGTGATACAATTTCCATTTTGGTTATAACCCCTGAATAATTATGGACCCAAATCACACTGGGAAATACTATCTCCAGCACTCATCATGAGCTTGGTCCTATTACCAAGCCTCTCTGAGCGTCCATTTCTTCATTTTGAAAACAGCGAGATCATAGGATCTACTGTGAGTCATAGCACCGAAGCCAAAGCCCAGGGCCTCATATGAGTCTCCGCAGCCTTTCTGGATGGGGATCTGATCTAAAGATGATCTACCGATCTTTGCCAAGGCATAGATAGTGTCTACCTCACTCAGTGCAGCATCCAGCAGTGACATAGGAATGACAGGCCCACAGTGACAATTCCCATTGGAAGGGGCCACTGGGCCCCTTGTAGCAGCCCTGGCTGTGCAGTCTTGATCGTTGTGCAGACCGCCCCCCGTGAGCAGTCCTTTCTCCCATTTCCAAGGGATGCTTTCTGAGTCACTTTTCTCTTTCTGGGATGGTTCGTTTCTTCACTGTTATCTGCCTTAGCCACAGATGAAGGTGGTGCTACAAACATGCCATTTTTAGTACTACAGTTATTTTCTTCACCGCCCATCTGCTCATCCAATGGCCACAGTCCCTTTTAAGCCCAGTCTCTATGACTGTCTCCAAAACTTAGTTGGCATGTACTGTGAGGCACAGTCAGAATTCTTTTGTCTGAAAATATTCAGAGCCCCTCTTACATATAGAAGTCTAACTTACATATAGAAAATGCCCAGCTTCTAAATGTATAGGTTCAGCACACATTTTAGACATTCTCAGTTGTCCTGTGTATAGATGCGTGCAAAACCATCTGTCTCCCTAGCTGACTCCTTCATGCTCCCAAATAAGGCCACCATATTTTGGGCTCCTGTCACTGCAGCTTAGTTTCACCTGATTTTGACCTTTTGTATGAACAGAATCATAGTATATTTTATTTTTTGGCTTCTGGCTTCCTTTGTCTAATGTTATGTCTGAGAGGCACCTTGTAGCTGCATGTAGCACTAATTCTTTTTTTTTTTCTCTAATGCTCAGTATTCTATCATGAGAATGTAGCATATTTTGTTAATCTTTTGATGGTTGGCAGATTTTTAGTTGCTTTTCATTTAGCCTATCATGAATAGTACTACTATGATTATTCTTATCACTGTCTTTTTTTTTTTTTTTTTTTTTTTTTGGTTGGGGGAGGCTTATCCACTGCACACTTTCACCTGGACATAGGTGACATATGCCAAAAGTAGACTTTCTGGATCATCAGGCACAGTACCTGTGCTTTGCTTTAGTAGAGACAGCCTAATCTTTCCCAAAGTAATATAATATTTCTTTGGGTGTTCTGCCGGGGATGAGGTACTGCAATGTAAAGCTCCATGGGATTGCCAGATATGCCAATAACAATGACAACAATAATAATAGCAATCAATTTTGCTCATTTCTCAGTACGTGCAGGACCCAGGTGAGGAATCTTTGACCGGAGTCTTTCATGGACACTTTCTATGCTGTCTCAATACATGCAAGGAGAAGCAGTGTCTTTGAGGAGTGTTAGCTCCCTCACCTTCTTTCTTTGGGGCTTTGGCCGATACATACATCTCAAGGGATGGCTTGTCATTGGAATGGCAGCTGTCCTCAGCAGTGAAAGGACCACCAGCTCTCTGGCACAGCCTTGCCCTCATCCCGAGAGCCTACGTGCCTATTGCTCACTTGAACTTCAGGAGAACCTGCTTGCAGACAGCTGCCTGTTTGTTCAGAGATGCTAAAGGTGAGGGAAGGACACTGTTTGGCTATTGGCAGCTTGTTTGCTGGTGGACTCTGGAGGAGCCAGCAGTATGGGCTTTGTGTCCAGGAAGTGATGGAGCCTTGCCTTGTCCTTGCCTTGTAAGGATTTCCTTGCAGGAAGGAGGCTGCTGAAGCACCTGTCCCTCTCCAGTTTCCTTTCACTAAGTACTGGGTGGATGGGCTTCGGCTCCCTGGTTGAAGAGCCCAGGGAATCCTGGGAGGGATTCTGCCCTCTGCCCTGGTTCTAGGCTGTGTATAACTGGCATGGAACTGCATAAGGGGAGGAAATAAGACTGTCAGCCATTCAGTCATCTCCACCAAGTTCCAGCTTTTAAAAATGGAGCTTCAGGTGTGTGTGTGTGTGTGTGTGTGTGTGTGTGTGTGTGTGTGTGTGTGATTATTGGATTGATTTGACATAAAGACACAGAGTGGGCAATTCCAAGAAAATTCTAGGGAATAACCTCTAATTCTTCAAAGGCAGCCTGGATGAGAGGGTTATAATCAAGGACTACATTTATTCCTTTTACTTTTCTTTTGTTTCAGTTGCATTTTTCCTATTAAAATTTAAAACAATAGGGTAAGAGAGATAGCTCAGTGGTCTAAGCACTTGCCTGGCAAATGCAAGGACCTAGGTTCAATCACCGATAACATTTGCTGTGCTGGCCCTGAGCAGAGATAGGCACCAAAACTGGGCATGGTGACACACATCTGTAACCCCAGTACTGGGGAGTCTAAGACAGGAGGATCACTACAAGTCCAAGCTGCATATTAAGACCCTGTACCAAGTACATTTAAAAAAATTAAAACAATGGACTGAACAATTTTTTGCTTCATGCTGTGTGTTTGACCGAAATGTTCCCAGGTCTCACCAGACTGTGAATACAGACATCACCACCACTGAGTACCAACCATATCTTGCCAACCTTATGTTCATCTTGCTACAACTCAAATTCTTGGCTGTTTCTCTGACTGTGAACTTTTGGAGGTCCCCAGAAACATGGCCTCCTGTGACCTCAGGAGCATCTGCTAATTAGAGTCACCTGAGGGAAGAGCACGAGGTGTGGCCTTGCCTGTCCACTCCGCTTCCTTGTTGGTCTGCTGGGTGGGTGGGCACCACCACTCATAGCTGCTCCAGAAGCTTTCAGTGAAAGGCTGTGCTTTGCGGCTGCAGTTGGGGCACAACCTTCTCCCTAGCTCTTCTAAGAATGCGTGCCCTTGGATCTCCAGCCAGCACTGCTTGTGTTCAGAGACTCAACAACTCTTTCATGTGAATAGTGCCTTTAGTTTCCACTCTTATCAATGTCTCCGGGGGTGGGCGTGGGGGGGTGGGGGTGGGCTTCAAGACTGTTCCCAAGGCTAGAGGAAAGACGGGATCACAGCATTCTCCTCCACTCTGCTGTCTGTCTCTCCCTCCTGTTACGTCCCTTTCTCCTGACACACTGGAACCAAGAGATTATATTCTATTTTCTATCCAAAAACAAGCTATCAGATGTATTAGTTCATAAATATACACACTCAGATATATGTTATATATGTTATGTATGTTATACAGATATAAGACAGACAAGGAACCTCAGACTTCTAATCCTGACTTGCTATGTTGGGGTGATAAAAGGTGTCTCCCAGCTCACAGTACTTCTGGTTGGAGAAAAATGTGATGATAAATCTAGCAAATGTTGACTTTATTGTTCCCCCAGACACCAATCAGTTGCTACAGGAAAGGCAAGTCTAAGTTGCTAAGTTCTTTATCCCTGCAGTGTTGTGCTTTTCAACAGTGTCTGAAATTAAAACATTGAGAGAGCCAGAGCTTCTATAGATTCTTATCTTGACCTGCATTCATAAAAAAGGAAGCGAGGTCACGTATTGAACCAACTGGCCAGCATCATTGGAACCAAGCTTGCTACCTCAGCATTTCATAAGTGACCTTTTTGTCTGCAAAGTTGAGAGGAACCAGCGAGAATCAGATAAATTAATGACCTAGTCAGAAAAACTTGCCAGTTTGTTTGAACTTAAAGTCATTGTATTGCTTTGTGTGTGCTTCAGAAAAGCACTGATGTTATATGAAAACATAAACACTGTTGTAGAAATAAGAAAAAATTAAAATTAGACCAATTCTATGAAAATCAGTTACTGATGCTCTTAAAAAGTATTGATTGATTCAGGGGTTATTTTGTTTGGGTCAGCATGAGAGAGTAAAAAGGCTTAGACCTGGGGTCTGCTTTCTCCATGGATTTCTGTGGTTTGATGGAAATGTCTTAATTTCTGCATCTGCAGGTGACCTTCTGTATCTGCAGGTGCAACATCTATATATTCAACAAATTGGAGTTAAAAATATTAGGAAAAATATGGCATCTACATTGAATGAGTAGATTTCTGATCATTATTTTCTAAACAATACAGCATGATAACTATGTTTAATAGCATTGGCATTGTATTAGCGTAATCTGGGGATGATTTCAGGTACCTACCTGGAGATTATAAATATGATGTTTTAAATTAATAAAAAAACAAATGCAAATATGCTGTTTATATAAGGAACTCAAGTACCCTCATCCATGGGCAGCCCCAGTCAGTGTTCTGCATTTCTTATTTCATGGAAAGCAATTTTCTCACGGACTAGGAAGATGGGTTGTTTTGGGATGATCTGAGCACATGTATATGATGTGTATTGTACATTTTATTTCTACTAGTACATTGTACTAGTACATGCAATAAAATGATTATTCAATTCAGCATACTGCAGAATTGGTGGGATGCATGGGCTGCTCCTATGCAAATAGACAGTTTTATCTGGGAGTATTAGGAGACAGTGAGACCTGAAGTGTCTTGCTTATGTCTGGTCTAATCTGTAATTGTATTTGATTGCTTTTACTGCCAAAAATCCTGCTTTACAAAGATAGGATATTGGAGGTGGAATAAAATTATTCTGAACATATGGATATTTAACATTATTTCAAATATAACTTTAAGGCCACTGTCGTTTGTGGCCTCTATTAGCTTGTCCTCTTCTAATGTAGGCAGAGTCGATTGTCTTAGTTACTCATCTCTTGTTTCTGGGACAATATAACCAAAATACAAAGTTAAAAGAGAAATATTTATTTAGCTCACCATTTGTAGACGTTTCAGTCCATAATCAGCTGGCCTTGTGGCAGTGTGGCTTGGCAGAGGAGTGTTGCAGAGGAGAAACACTTCACAGTGCCAGAGGATAGCAAAAGCACAGGAAAGACCAGATTCTTTCTGTCTCTTATGCTGTCTCCAGGCTACCCACCCCAGAGCAGGTGGAGCACTCATATCCTCGATCCTAGTTAGAACCAGGGCAAACTAATCAGTGGAGCAATTTACTAATCACACATCCTTAATCCTGGTGTCACTCACTAGATTCAGCCACCTCTGAGAAGGCCCCACATATTACTGCAAGAGGCTTTGGGGGGACCTTGAGACACAAGCCATAATATTGATTTAACTGATCACTTCCAAATGGGACACAGATTTGTTCCTTCCACATAGTGTTCAAGCACGTTTAAAAGATGAAATAGGTGATCAGGTATCAGCTGAGAGAAAGAAAGCTCTGGCTTGGTCTTTTTAAAAATCTCTAATGTCTGAAATGTCAAAAATCCCAACATTCACACCTCACCCCCATAATTCCACTTCGCTTTGAATGTAGCCACTTTCTCCACAAACTTGATACAATTGTTCTCCCTGAAGTGACAGCTTGAGTTCATTGAGCAGGTTTAATATGTCACAGGAATGAGCAAGCTATGGGCCTGTTCTGTGTCACTGATTGTGCTGTCATTGGTGGCTCCTTTGCTAAATAACTCAAAACCTCTGGACAGTGGTTTAGAAATCCCTCTCATGTCTGTCTGTGAAATATGATGTGTGTTTTTCATGTCTACCTCCTCTCAGAGCTATGCAAATGGATGTGAGTTAAGGGCATGTATTTCAATGCAGCTGATAATTCTAATCACATCCCGGTAGGTTCAGGTGGCAGTTTTCGTCTAGCCAGCATTTCTTTCTGAATGACACATCACATTCAGGACCAAACTCTCTGACATGGATATGGGAACCAGAGGCCATCCAGTCCTGACAGCCACCCTGTTCCTGCACAAAATGACCCACTAGTTTTCCTGATGTGTTTTCTTTCTTTCTTTCTTTCTTTCTTTCTTTCTTTCTTT
>PVKA01026670.1:0-31451 GCA_004027165.1 Ctenomys sociabilis
TGTGAGCCAAGATAAACCTCTTCCTTGTAAAGTTGCAAGTGCCAGGGTATTTTGTCTGGGAAACAGAAAATCTGGTTAATCCAGTATCACCTCACAGCAGAGTAAAAGTGAATGAGGACTTGGCATCTATCTAAAACGTATAACCGACAAACAACAAATGTTGGAAAGAAATCAACAAACAGTAAAATGTCTGAGAGATTTCTAGAAGGAAATATCAGTTGATGGAAAAGGCAGCTAGTTGCTGACAAGTCTTCTTGTGGTCAGAATCAGGCTTATATCATATTGGTCACCTGTCCCTAGCACAGAAAAAAGCCCCAAGGAAAGCAGCACCATGGAAAGGGTCCTCAGGCCAAGCTGCCTTTGTGAGTCGCTCTGCTTGGCCATCTACTACATGCCTTCCAGAAGGGACGCAGGGACAGCCTGCTGACCTAGGCAGCTCCTCCTGCTAGAAAAATCCCACTGGAGTGGGAGTGGCCCCCGGGCTGGTTCTCCATGTCCCACACATCTACCTGGTCCTAAGCTGATTCTGAGGCTGACACGGAACCTGAACCCTGCTGCTGGTGAGGAAGCTGGCAGGCAGGGCCGAGGGGTAGCACTTGTGTCAGCCACGGTGTACGACGCCTTCCTGCTCCGCATCCTACTGAAGCCGAGTCGGGGAGCCAGTCCGAATCTAGGCCTACAAAACACCTGCCTGTGGCTGAGAAATCCGGATCTCCTGCACCTGTGTTTGGATGTGCACTCGTCAGGGAGCTGGAGCAAAAAAGCAGAACAAGAAAGTGTCCCTATGGGGCCCAGCACTATGGGAGCGGCGCAGCTCACGTCCTGTCTCAGCTCCCAACCTTCTCAGAGGCCTGCTCTTCACTGGATCTGAAGAGAGCCCCCCAGATACGAGTGACAAAACCCCAATACCAGTCGGCTTTTCTAGGCGAGGGAGTAAAGGAGGGTAGGCGCTGGGCATGGTAGCGCGGCCCGCCCTTCCTCAGCCTCTGTCTTCCTGAGTTTCCAGCACCTGGGTAACAGATTCCCCTTCTCCTTTACACACGGGCTGCAGCTGCACCGGAGGACAGAAAAGTGGTGCGATGGTGAGGGGACCTCAAGTCAGTGTTTAGGGACAGAGAGGACTGTCCTTCCTCATGTGACTGTGAAGTCCATGAAGTGGACCCTGACTGGCCTTGCCTTAGCTTAGCCACTATGGCAGGGCTTGGGACTCCAGGATTGGCTCGTCCTGAACCATGAGCCTGGCTAGGAAGGGACACAGCTGACATCAAAAATTCAGCTGGAGCAGGACAGGAGCAATGTCCTTCAAGGAAGTAGGAAAGTTCTTTCATAAAAAGGGAAAAAAGCTGGGCTAGTGGGTGCACACCTGTAACTCTGGTACTCAGGAGGCTGAGGTGGGAGGATCACCCCAGTTTAAGGCTAGCCTGGGCTACATAGTAAGTTCAAGGCCAGCCTGCACTATATGGTGAGAACCTGTTTCAACAACAACAGAAACCATGAAAAGAGAAAAAGGTTGGCTGGCTGGGGGACACATGCTTGTAATCCTAGCACTTTAGAGGTGGAGACAAGAGGATCTTGGGTAAATTTGAAGCCATCCTGTGGGTACATAAGGAGGTCAAGACCAGTCTGAACTACATAGCAAGACCCTTTCTCCAAAGACAAAAACAAACCAACAAACTAAAGCCAACACAAAACAAAATAAACTCCAAAGTTGGGTGAGTAGGTGCCAGACACAGGTAAGATAGCAGACGCCTTTTATAAGTCCTGATCTTCTGAGGCTCGGCTCGGGGGTCCCTTCCTGCCATCCCCTGTCCCTGCAGTGGGGCAGGTGTCCCTCCACGGGCTCACATTACCTCTTGGCTGTACTGCTGTGCCCTGCTAATTTCTAGTTTGCTCTCTACGCGCAGCTCCCTGAACGCAGCCGCAGGGGCTCATTGCTGTTTGCGCAGTCCGCTTCTCAGCAAATATTGCAAGTTCCAGGAATATGTGCTGCGCGAGGACCGAGGCAGTTGACAGAATCTCATCGAATTAAAAGGTCCAGGCACAGATAAGAACTTGGACTTGGTAGCTGTTTTGATTCTCAGAATGATGACATTGGGCGGAGCTCCATTCTTTGCATTTCATGGACTGGAAGTGAAAGGTTAAATTTTATAAGCTTGTACAACTGATAACGTCACCATCATAATTAGCACTCAGTTAGCCGAGCAGTCACCCAGCTCTCTCTCACTCACACACCTTAAACTCATCCTCTCTCCTACTTCACCACCCTCTCTCCTTTCCTGAAAAAATGAATTCCTTCATTCGTTTATTATTTGAAAAAGATTCTCACTATGTAGCTCAAGCTGGGCTTGACCTCACCATGGGGTCCAGGCTGGTCTCTAACTTGGTGCGATCTCCTGCCTCAGCCTCCCGAGGCTGGGGTTCCAGGGGTGCACCACCATGCCTGGCTGTTTATGAACTCTTAGAAGCATTCTATTTCTACTTTTTAGTAGTTCAGACCCTCCACTCATCATTATTATTACTTAATTAAACATAACCCCAAGCCTTATTTTTTTAAACAGCAACAGAACTTGAACCCAGGGCCTTTTTTAGGGTAACACTATCCGAGCCTTCTGCTCCTAAGCTACATCAAAGGCCCTCTCCTTTCACCATTTCTATGCCTTATATTTGGTTCTTGACCTGCAAAATTAAAAGGCTAAAGGATGGATTAGAAATCTTTTTCTGCACCAATATCGTAATAATTAAAAAATGAAAGTCGTCTGGTGACTGGAAAGCCTGAGCCTCTAGCCTTCAAGCTTGAAATCCCTTCCCTCTCCCTTTGATGTGTTGTGATCTCATCCTCTTGACCCTTGACCCACAGCTGCCACCCCCCACCCCCAAGGTGTGTCTGCCAAGTCACCAGGAGAGCTAAGGCTCCAGTTGACCTGAGGACAGCCTCACTCTGGAATTCGCAGAGATAAAGCCAAGCACTGGTGCTCTGAAATTATGATCGATCTGGTATGGATTTTCTTCTTTCCCTTGCAGGCAATTTCTAGGGCCCTTCTCATATCTCAAGTGGTCCCCTTGAGCCCCCTGTGCCACAACAACCACCACACAGGGACAGTGGCTGTTGTGTGGGTCCCCTGAGCAAAACCTCCTGGGCTGTGTGTTGAAAAGGGAGCCCCCGCCCTATTAAATGAGAGTTTCAGGAGATGGCAGGCAATCTGAATTTCAAACATGCTTCCCTGGCAGCTTCTTTAGCTCACTGAAGTGTAAGGAACTCTGAATTCACATTATTTATTCTTGAAAACCTTCATATATTATTGAGATTGTCATTATTGTTTCTTTAATTCAATTGCAAAAACGTTATTTATAGCTATCTTCAGCTTGTACAGGTGCTAGATATTTGGCTAAAGAATTTAATAATACACTTACTGTACAACACCTTAGTGTCTTTGACATGCATATAGTAGATTTATGTTTTCATGACCTGAAAAAAAAAAAAAGAGGCCAGTTCCCAACATTTCCCCACTGTTACACGGGCTTTGCACAAGTCAACACCAAAGAGAGCACGGAAGGAAGCTCTTGAGTTTTACACGCTTTGCAGTTCGCGGGTTTTTACTGTGTAAGTAGAAACTGCATTCACATAGTTTGCACCAAGGTTAGCAGGTTTAGCAAACGGTTTTCTTTCTGGTTTTACATCAGGATGAGGTTTTCTACAGGGGAGCAATCTCTATGTGAATAAGGTCTACTTTCCATGCTGTGCAGATTTTTGCACGGGTCTTGGTCCGTGGATCTATAAATACACCACTTGTGCAGTCCTCTTCCCGTGTCAAGGCTTTTGGCTCCATAGCGGCTGGGGACAAGTGGCTTCCATTTGCACTGTTCTGTGCCCATCAGAGGGCCATTATGAATCTGCTTTACTGGCAGCTTCAGGGAATGCTGTTGACACTTTCTCCAAGTGCTCTTCCTGTTTGTGAGAGGTAGATGGAACCTCGCCAGGTCGCAGGCCAGGGTCCCTTCCACATGGGCCCTCGGGTGGGGTGCTGTTGGCAGGGGACCTGAAGCCCAGCTATGCACACTTACTGGATGCCACTTTCGTTGGACTCTGGGAGGGGGGATCATGCTATCTGCTCCATGCAAACGGGAGACACCCTGCCAAATGGGCTCCTATGCTGAACATAGGAGCTGGACCAACTGGGGACCACTTGGCTATTTCATCCACAAGGCTTTGCCTGGCCACTCTGGCCTCCTGCTCCCAAGAGGAGCAGTCTCTGGGGAAGTGCCAGGAGGAGGGGGGTTACAGGCCCCCACCCCCAAGGCTCTTGGCCCCTGTAGCTGATATGGGGGTCCTTCTAGTCCCTCCTGCCTCTTCCTTCCAGGTCTTTGGGAAAGTGCGAGTAAGCACCGCCTCAGAGTTTAGAAACTCAGAAATGGCTGGGCCTGGCAGTGCAGGTCTGCAATACCAGCACTTGGGAGTCTGAGGCAGGAGGATTGCTAGGAGTTACAGATCACACTGGGCTACATAGCACGATACTGTCTCAAACAAACAAAAACCTCAGAAATGATAGGGCATAATACACCTGCTTTTCAAGTGTTGGGTTGAACAAATATTTGTGTTGCATTTCACAGTTTCTAAGGTACTTTACATGGGTTCACTCAAAGTGACTGGGTCATCAAGCCACCCCCCATGGCCTTGTTATCTAATGGGAAATCTTACTTCCAACAGCACCACCAGGATACAGAAACAGTTGCCAAAATAATTCTATAGTCTTATTAGTAGTATCCGGTTTGGTATTTTCTTTCTTTCTTTCTTTCTTTCAATCAGGTACAAGGGTCTTACTAGTAATCCTCCAGACTTGTAGTGATCCTCTTGTCTCATCCTCCACAGCACTGGGATTACAGGTGTGTGCCAGCCACCAGCGTGAAACTGCATGAATGCAGGCATGAGGTACTGAGGATCAAACCCAGGTCCTTGCACTTGCCAGGCAGGCACTTAGACTGCCAAGCTACCTCGCCAGCCCTGATCTGTTCTTTTCTTACGGTGGATGAATGCTGGTCCTTGTGGGTATTTGTCTACATACTATACTTCACTCACTAGATTCTGCATTTTATTTATAAGGGTAAGATTTTGATATGATTTTCCTTTCTGTTCTCTTTCTTTTTCTGTTTCTTTTTGAGTCATGGTCTGGCTATGTAGCCCAGGCTGTCCTTGACCTCGCTGTGATCCTCCTGCCTCAGCTTCCCAGTGCTGGCGTTGCAGTGTATCCATCACACCCTGCATCTATCTGATTTCTCTGGGCTGTCCACAACTGTGTGAAGAATCAGCAGGGCTCACATTAGTGCTTGTGAGGTAATGGGAAGAGGGGATGTGAATAAGTGATGCCCACCTCAAGTGAATGCTTTGGATTTTATGTGGTTTTTAGGAAGGTTCCCCCAAAGGAAGGAGACTAAGATAGAGACCTTATCCTACTGAAAACCTTCCCAGACCCCAGTGCCTTCTGGGTGGTGTAGTGCATCTCTAACTGGTGGTCACCTTCTTGCTCCCTGCTGAATTTAGAGTAGCATGGCGCTGGGTGTGGGAGGCTCACCTGAGCATGGTTGCCAGTAGCATAAGGCAGAACAGGAGACATACTGCTTGGAGATGCTGTTGGAAGCTGCTGGTTCTCTTGGGCTGTTCTGCTGGATGACCCTGTCATGCTGGCTTTCTTGATAAACTTTGGAGGAACTCTGGTCCTCATTTTCAGCATTGCTTCCAGGCTCTGGAGGGGAAGATGGCACATTGCTCAGCCTCATGAAGGTTGTCGCATTGGCTTTCCTGATGGGAACTCGGTTTTCTTTCATTGCTGGAGGAGCTCACTGTGGCTGAGGATGGCTGTGGTACTTTGGGCGAAGCTCTGGTGCTTACCTTGAGCATTGCTTCCTAGCTGCAGTTCAGATCCCCCAGCCTGCTAGCATAGACTTTCTAGCTTTGGGCCTTTCCAGCCCAGATCTGTGAAACAGGCCTGCATGAGACTTTGATGTGGGCTCTAGGCCTCCAGTTGGTCTTGTGGGAAGCACTGTTATGAGTTCTAGGCTTTCAGCTGGACTCATGCAAGATAGGATCCAGGCCCTCATCTGGATTCTTTATTTTATTTTTTGTGGAACCAGGGATTGAACTCAGACCCCAAGAAAGCATTTATTCCATTGAGCCATCTCTCCAGCCCCACTCATCTGGATTCTTTAGTACTTAGTGTGTGGACAGATTTCCTGCAATTCTTGAATTTGTGGATAATTCCTTATAAAATATTATATTGTTTCCCTAAACCATAGCAGTTGCTTAGCCAAAGTTACTCTTAAAGGTTGAACTGTCAGCAAAGCAGAGCTCCTTCACCAACCACCCTTTTCTCTACCTTTATGTGAACTAGTGTCAGAGTAATGCACACAGAAGGAAATGTGTGACTTAGAGAATGACCGTGCCAGGCATGGCAGCACTCAGGACACTGAGGCAGGAGGGTTTCTGCAAGTTTCAGGACAGCCTGGACTACACTAAGGAGTTCAATGCCATCCTTGGACTACATAGTGAGACCCTGCCTCAAAAACTCAAACAGAAAAGTGCTGAGCGTGGTGCCATATGCTGTAATTCCAGTATTTGGGAGGTGAAGGTAGGAGTGTCAACACAAGTTTTAGACCTGCTACGCTAGTGAAGTACACAGAGACCTTATTTCAAAAACAAAAACAAAAACAAACAAAAAACCGAAACCAAACCAAAACAAAAAATGCACACACAACTCAAGCTCATCTCTTCCCAAATATTTTTGGTCAACCCTTTAAACTTGGCACAGGTTCCACGAACAGATGTGTGTTTGTGTGCAAACTTGGAAAAGAAAAATAAGGTCAGCTCAAACACTGTTTGTAATTAAGAATGAATATGCCACGAAATTTCACATATTTTCTTCCTATTAAAAAGGATGCTGCACCCTGGGTGTGGTGACTGGCCAGAGGCCCGGGATTGGTGAGAGTTCGAGGCCAGCCTGGGCTTTTCTTCCTCAAAAAACAAACAAAAAAAAAACCTAAGACGTCCTCCTCCCAAGAAAATGATGCTTACACCTTTGGGTTCCAGGACCAAAAAACAAACGCTGTCAGCAAACTGGATAGGGAGCGTTGGCCGAAGGCTCGACTTTTACCTTGAAAACACAGATCGCCCCTTGAGAGCAGGCGCAACTCTGCTCAGGACCCCAAGCAACTCTCTGCCCGGCCCGGCTCTCCCCGTGACGAGCAGGGCTGCGGGCGGAGAGGGCGCTGATTGTCAGTGAGCGCGGTCAGGTGACCCGGACGCCACGTTCCCGTTCCCGTTCGCAGCGGGTCGCCTGCAGGCTGAGGCCGGGGAGGGCGGAGAAGCTGCTCCCCGGAAACAAAGTTGCGGGGCGGGGCGGGGCGGGCTGCCCGCCCGGGACCTAACCCTCTGCAGGGGCGGAGGCTCCGCGCCTCCTCCGTCCGCTCCTCCCGGCGCCGGGCGGCAACAAAGGGGCAGGTCGGAGCGGGCGGGCGGAGCGCGGCCGGGGCCGGGGCGGAGCCGGGGCGGTGCTGGCTCGCGCGGGGCGGCTGGCGGGGCGGCGCGGGCGCTCTCCCGCCGAGGGCGCGGGGCTCTGCCTCCCGAGCCCGGAGTCCCGGCGCACCGCCCCCGCCGCGGGTCCTTTCTGCCGCCAGGCCACTTGGCGTCGGGCAACCTTGCTGCCGTGCCTGCCCTCCCGTTCGCTGGGACTGTTTTGTTTTTGTTTTTGGCGGAACTGCTCCGGAGGAAGAGTGAACTAGTCGGGGGCGTATCCAGGCGGGTGGCGGCTATTTTCCCCCTACCGTTTGTTTTCGGTCGTGTTCTGCACGTCTCATTAAAAAAGCAGAAAGCCCCAACCAAACCCCTCGCTCCACCAGAGTCGCTCTCGCACACCCCGCGATCGCGGCCGTCCCGGGCCCGAGGAGCGCGCGCGGGGCCGGCGAGCAGGTAAGCCAGCCGGTGCGCCCCCGGAGGCCAGCCGGTGCGCCCCCGAAGCCCGGGCCGGAGCCCCGACGCGGCCGGGGCGGCTGGCGAGGCGGGGCGGGAGCGGCTCGGCGCCCCAACTCCCGGCTTGGAAGCTGTAGCGGAGCGCTCTCGGTGCTGCACTGCGCGGAGGGGCAGGCCGGTGCGCGCCGCGCGCCCGGACACCAGGTCCTCCGAGTCGGTGCCGCTGGGCGAGGGACCGACCCTGCCCCGACTGGCTCTGCGCCGCCGCCTCCGTTCCCTGCCGCTCCTTGTCCGGGACCAGGGTCGCACGTCCGTGCGTTGCGCCGAGCGGGTCGCGGGACCAGTGGTTTCCGAGAGCGGACGTGGCCTCCTCGGAGAGCCTGTCACCCTCGCCCGGCCCGAGAAGGCGGGGCCCGGCGCTGTCCGTGGCAAGGGTGGAGACCGCTGGCGCGGCCGGCGGGCTGGGGAGCCGGGCTGGGGCGGCCGCTTCCGAGGGTGGGGCCCGGGGTCCGGGCGCTCGCCAGCTCCGCCCGCGACGCTCGGGGGCCGCGGCTCGGGTGCCTCGTGGCACGGTCCCGTGCAGCCGCCTGCTCGCCCGGACTCTGGGCGTCCCTGGCTGCAGCTGACAAGGTAATAATCCGCGTTTCCCTTGGGTCCGGGGTGCGAGGCTGTAGACGCCCAGGGCCACTTAGAAAACCAACAGAGCTCTAATTGTAGGTTGTGCAACTTTCAGAAGGCACATTGTTGGGAGAAATTTTTCTTTCCAAATCTCGAATTGCAAACAGGATTCGTTCTCGGGTTGTTTCAAGGGGAGGTGAAAAACTGCCCGACCTCCTAGAGCGCGGCGATCCGCGCTTCAAAAAAAAAAAAAAAAAAAAAAAAAAATCGGAGAAGCTGGGTGTGATGATTCCGCTGCCCCGAGCGCTGGGGTGTCCCGCAGACACCCCGGCCCGTCCCAGCCTTCAGGTCAGCCGGGGCACCAGGGTCTACTGGTCAGTTCACCGTGCGGCGCACGGGGATGGGGGTCAGGGCACTGATCGCCGCGGCCAGAGCGCGCCGAGCTCGGGTGAGGCCGAATCGCCGGGGCCGGGCCGGGGCGGGAGCCGCATCCGCTCCGCGGAACGCTCACTGGGAGGTGCAAGTGGAGCAGGCTCCTCTCCGGCGGCTGCTGCGAGGCGCAACGGAGGAGCCCGCGGATCGGGAGGTCCGGGTCGGCTAGGCGCGAGCCCGAGGAATGCTAAGCTCGCGGCGACTTGCGTCTCCGTACCCAGCGGCTGGGCCAAGCGTTTGCACGGGGCCCCCGCCCCCTCTTCACCGGCGTTTATGGGACCGACGAGACAGCTCTTTAACCTTCCTTTGGGTGTTTACCTAAAATTTATTGCTCCTGTAAACAGTATTAATCACAGGAGCATTAACCTTCCCTGGGGCGCCTGCAGTGTGAATGGCAGCTCCTGGCACGCTGCGTTTCCTTGAGCGTGTTGTCCGTGGAGCGCACACTTGGCCCCCTGGTTTCCCTTCCACTGGCTCTGGCAGTCCCCTGGGGCTTGCTTCCTAGTGAAAACGGTTTTGCCTTGGGCCCTAAACCACGTGGCCACCAACATTGCACATTGTTGGATATTCTTTCATGATGGCACCTTGTTGAGTGTTGCAGATTCTTACACGGTGCATTTCCTAAATGAAAAAAAAAATTACTTTTTCTTTAAGGCCGTTCCTTGTCTTTACACTTTGTTTTTGAGACTGGGACTTGCTGTGTAGTTCAGGCTGGCTTTGAATTCACTCTGTAGCCTGCGTTGGCCTCCTGCCTCAGCCTCCCCATGACAGTCATGCGCCATCTCGCGCCTGGCTGTCTTTTCGCTTTAGGTTCATTGCTGAACGCTCTTGCATTCTGGTCCGTAGGAGAAACCTCGGAGCAGAGGTAGCGAATTTCAGTGGGACCGCTGGGCAGACTTCACAGAATGTCATTTTGAGGGAAGGGAAGGCTGAACCCTCAGTAACAATAGATTACAATGGCTCAGGGCACCTAGAGCAATGTCCTGCAGCTTTGCAGTCTCTCACCTAGCTCTGTGTGCAGGTCAGCATTCCATCCATTCCTGTTATGTGGAAGGCAAGGGTCACATTAGGACACACTGTTGGTCTAGAAACTTAACTGTCTCAACCTTTTAAGATTTAGCGGAAGGCTGAGGCAGGAGGATGCCTGTGAGCTGTGGGCCACCTGGGACCACTTAGTTCAAGGCCAGCCTGAACTCTGTATGAGACCCTGCCTTAACAAAAAAAAAAAAAAACAGAAGGGAACCATTTGGATGCCATTGTATCCGTGGCCTCTGTTGCTCAAACTGAACTCCTGTGGCCCTTAGTGGCAACAAGTGTCCCTTCCCCTCCCCTTTCTCTTCTCATTTTTTCCAGATCCTTTGATCACCTGTCCTTTGATAACTTTGCAGCTTTTAGGAGATTTGCAGTATATTTTTTTGGCAGAACTGGGGATTGAACTCAGGCCCTTGTGCTTGCCAGGGAAGTGCTTAATCCACTGAGCCATCTCCCCGGCCCCTTGCAATATATTATCAACCATATATATATATATATATATATAATGGTATTACTATGCTTTCTCAGCTGGTCTTGACCTTACTAAGCTGCTGGAAGTAAAGGTGCTTGCCACCATGCCCTACTGGAATGTTGTCTTGGGTGAGCAAATTAAAATACTATATTGAAGAAGTATTAGTAATTCTGTGGAAATAGAATAAAGTCCTGTGTAAACAGTTCTGTCCCCCCTCCTTCTCTTCCGGTGTCACTGTGTTCCAGGCCTGCCATGACCTCACTATGTACACAGAGTGGTCCTGAGCTGGCAGCGCTGCTCCTGCCTCAACCTCTCCAGTGCGGGGATAACCGGGGTGCACCGTCATGCCAGGCACTGTATTTGTCTCTGGAGTAGGAAGAATCTTGGGGAAACATTGATCAGTAGACCCTGGCCTATGCCCAGTTGTGACAGGGAGCATTGTACTTACCTCTCCAAGGGACTGATTCTTTCTAGGAGAGCTTATTCTCAGGCAAACCTGATTTTCCATCATAAAAATTTTATGCATTCTTCTGAACAAGCCCTGGGGTTATTAAAAATACTAACATACACGTAGGAATCTGGGTAGTTTTGTGTTGGAAGAAAAGAATGTATTGACACAATAACCCATCAATTCTTAACAGTAGGAAGGGCGTATAAAAACAAAGCCTTTGACAGTCTCATAACCCCCGGCAGCTTCTGATTATCCAAGCTACATATTCCAGAGAGGAAATGGTTCTTAAGGCTTACCAGCCTTTGTCTACCTTAGCTGCTGTCACATGTAAAACTATTTCCTAGAGTAGTTTGCTCTTATTAGTAGAATATATCCTTGTCTGGGTCAGAAAGGATTAGTGTTACAGATTATGTATAGTGCTGTATGGGATAATTCTTGATTTTTGCCTTATAAAAATATTGCATGAAGTAGTACATATTATATAAGGTAGTATATTTTGTGGAACAGTAATGTCATACATAGGATGTGTTCTTGAAAGAAAGGATTGAGTCCCCCAATCCTGGTTAGCTTTAAACCCTGACCCTAATATTTCTTTTAACATGTTTTAATTAATATATGTTATCTGCAGATTAATATTTGGATGCATTGACTGTTATAGTCCCAATTAAATGATTAATTCACTTAATTGGCCCTTGGTCCCCTCTCTGTTTTGGATGATATGGGGGATTGATCTCAGAGCCTTCACAGAGAGCTAAGAGCTTTTTAAAAGATTGAGAAGGGTGTTACTGTATTGTGTCACTGCCCAGGTTGGACTCAAACCTGGTGTCTGCCTGCCTCAGCCTCCCTAGGTGCTGTGAGCACAGGTATGCACATCATGGCTGGTTTCGGGGTACTCTTGAGTGGGGCTGTTAGCGGTAAGGAGGTGCAATGCCAAACGTAAAACCAAGCTCTGTTTCTGTTGTTGTGTGTCCTAAGAAGTTCTGGTAACGTAGTACTCTAATTATTCTCTAAAAAATGTGGCACTGCCAGGGAAAGAATCTTCAATTTGAAAAAAAATCTTCAATTCTGGAAAGTCTAGAGCTCCTTCCCGCCAGCTGCTGGGGGTTGGGGTTTTTTTTTTTAGTGATCCCCATGCTTGGCGCAGTTTGTGTGCGGGGCCTGCCGAGCAAGGTTTGTGTCTGCAGAGACAGCAGGGAGCTGACTGGACTTAGATCTCTAGCCCAGACAGCCTGGCATCCCCTCACAGGCCTGGCTGCCTCTTCCCCTGCCCAAGGTTTCTGGAGGCCCCTCAGATGCTCCAAACCAAACCCTTTATGATATGCCCTTCCTTCATCAGGCTCTGTGTGTGCATATCTATGTCTATATTTATAGATACTGACATAAATATATAGATAGATATGTAGACTCAAGATTAAACTGAACATACTGTCACATTCCATTGCTAAATATTCACTGGGTAGCTTTTATTGTTGAAGACATTCTCCTGAGTTGTTGTCCACCATTAATTAATGTTAAAGAAATTTAACATTGCTGCTGTAGCATGGCTTAATTCACAGTCTAAATTCATATTTTTTAAATGATCTCCAAACTGTTTTAAAGTTCTTCATTTGGTCCTAGTGTCTGGTTAGTCTCCTTCAACCCACAAGGCTCATCCCCTTATTCAGGTAATTTGAGACTTTCTTGACAGTTTTGGAGAGACTAGGACATTTGTTTTGAAAGGCACCAGCAGCCCAGGTTTGTCTGTTTGTGATGTTTCACATTATGTATTTTGGAAAAGCATACCACATCGAGGATACAGTTTATTTTCCTTGGCATTCTACAATCCCTCTTGTACATTAGGTAAAGTTTGCTCATTGGCTAAGCTTAGAAATTTTACCTTCAAGGGCTGGGAAAATCCCTGGCAAGTGCAAGGGCCTGAGTTCAATCCCCAGTTCTGCCAAAAAAAAAGAGAAATCTTACCTTCAACATAACTATGAAAAAAATTTAAATATACAGAAGAATTGAAAGAATTTCTAGTGGGTGTGATGGCACATACTTGTAATCCCAGCACTCAGGGGTCTGAGGCAGGAAGACTGCTGTGAGTTTGAGGCTAGCCTGGGCTACATAATGAGACTTTATCTAAAAAAAAAAAGAAAGAAAGAAAAGAGGGCTCAGTAGACTAAGCGCTTGCCTAGCAAGTGTAAGGTCCTGAGTTCAATCCCTGTTACCACAAAAAAAAAAAAAAGAAAAATAAAAGAAGTAAAAAAGAAATGTTCATTCACCATTCAAATTCAACATCCATACTCTCCCACCCCCCATGGCCTGGATTCTTTATTGGCAATTTCTGTATTTTGTCCTAGTATTCGCTGGTTCCCTCCATGTTTCTATAACCCACCTATAAGCCAAACTGTCTTCCGAAAGGCCAATCTGATGCTTCTGCTTTCTGTTGAGCACTAGCTACTGGAGCTCCACTCTGTTCAGACACAAATCCTGTGCCTTGATCTGGTCTCCAAGGCTCCAGTTCTGCTCATTTCCTCACGCTGCTCCACACATCCACCTGCCTTTTTTGGTTTTCTTCTCTCAAAACTCCTGGCCTGAGTTCAATTCATTGGATGCTTCTGCTGCTTCATATGGAACTCTTTTATTTTTTCCACTTTCCTGTTTGGCTAATGAATTTCTTCTTATCCTTAAAGGCCAGGCTCAAATGTCTCCTCTTTAAGAAAGCCCTCTCGTTTGCCAAAGGTGGGTCAGATTCCTCTGTCATATGTGCTTATTACTCTCCACTTCTCCTTTGTAGACTCTCAGGACTATATTGGAATAATTCATTACGTGATGAATTCTTTAGTGTCTTCAGCTGCTCAACAGCAAGGCTGTGTGTCTGGCTGGTGGTCAGCTCTCTCTTGCTTGGATCGGTGCCTCCCACTGATCCAAGCTACTCCATACCCCACAAGTGTCCATGGCAGAGATATGAACACAGTAGCTACTGTCTATCACAGATATCTAATTATGTGCATAAGTATGTATAGAAAGTCAGTTCTTTCTTTTTCCTTTGTAGGGATCCATGTCAAGGTGGACCATTCTACAAAGCTGAAAGTCCCACAAAGAGGATTTGGGCAAGTCTTTGGATTACCCCAAAACTCAGCCAAGATGGCCAAATATGGAGACCACGAAACTAGGTCTGATGATGGGCAGAATGAATTCAGTGATATCATAAAGTCCCGATCTGGTAGGTGATGGATGCTTATGATTATTGCAATCTTTATGTCTCAATATTCTAGAAGAAATAGGTTCTTGGGTCTGTTTTGCACTGTTTGTATGAGGTAAAGTTCTTCTGAGAAAATTCTGACAAATTATCATTGTTTTGTAGAAGGCAGTATCATATCTCAGAGTATTATATTCTGGCTTCATTTCTCTTTTTAACCAAGTGTTTTCTTGTTGCATGTTGACTGGCATTGATTGGAAGAATTGGTGCTCATAGCTGGGTACCTTTTGGTTATAAGACTACCCCATTAAAATATATAGACATGTATCTGAGCTGGGTTTGCATTTTCTGAGAATGGAAGGAGGTGAGAAGCAGGAAACAGAAATGCTGTGCTCTCTGGCGGGGAGGATCTTGATGGTTCAGTTCTGTTATCATCACCTACGGTCCCTCCGGGTGGACAGTGTTAGAACAGAACAGATTTCTGTATCCCTGAAAAGCTTCTAGAGTGACTTGTGGATGCGCCCCAGGGGTTGAGATTTCAGACAGGTCCTTTCTGAGCTTTGCAAATTATACAGAACTCCGCTCTGTTTGTGAGCACTATATTTAAGTAAGTTTGAGAGTTACTTTGAGGTATAAAATTATACCTAATGTCACTTTCAAAATAAAAAAAAGGAACTCAAATCCTGCTTTTGCTGTGTGAACCCTTCATGTCTTATGGTAGGAGTGTATCTTCTTTTCCTTTTCTTTTTTGAGACGGAGTCTCCCTAGGTAGTTCAGGCTGGCTTGAGCTCACTATAGAGCCCAGGCTGGCCTTAAACTCACAGTGATCAACTCGCCTCAGCCTCCCAAGGACTGCAGGCTGAACCAGCATACCCAGCTATTTCCTCTACTTGAAACTGCAGAAGTATGTGCTACAAAAAAGACCCGAACGAAGTATCTTAGGGTGTGTATTTCCCTCTATGCTCCTGGGCTCTGATGCCTGGTAAAGGTCTTGGATACCATAGACTTCTTTGTAAATATGCCTTGGTGTGTTGTGTTACTTGTAGCAACTTTTGAGGCACACCTCCATACCACATGGTTTGTGCACTTTGCTGTTTTTTTTCTTATTTTTTAATGCAGGGTCTCACTATGCAGTTCAGATGTGTAGTGATCCTCTTGTCTCAGCCTCCCCAGCATACCTGGTTTTGGGGTGCCCAGGGTTCCAGAGCCAGCACAGCATGCAATACTAGGGACTGAACTCGGGACCTAGAGTTTGCTAGGCAGGTGCTTAGACCGTCCAGTTTGTGCACTTTGTTTTTTACTTTATTTTATTTTTTGGCAGAACCAGGGATTGAACTCAGTGTTTGTGCACTTTAAAGTATACTTTTTTTTTTTTTTTTTCTTTTTATGGACCTGGGGATTGAACTCAGACCCTTGCACTTGCCAGGCAAGTGCTTATTCTACTGAGCTCTCCCCAGCCCCAAAAAGTTGAGAAGGATTTTTTTTTTTTTTGGGCGAAACCAGGACTTGAACTTAGACCCTTGTACTTGCCAGGGAAGCATTTATTTCACTGAGCCATCTACCTGGCCCAGGATTTTTTTTTTGGCTAGCTCAGGTTGCCTTAAGGGCAGGTCTGGTAAGGCATGAGAATCTGGGGATTGGACCACAGAATCCTGAGCCCGACTACATTTGGTTAAGCAGGCACTTAAACAACTGAGCTAACAAGCAGGCCCCCTTAAAATATACTTTGAGCATGTTTTCTCCCAACTTATGTAGTTCAGGCTGGCCCTATACCCAATCTGTAGCCCAGGCTGGCCTAGAACTCCCAGCAATCCTCCTGCTTCAGTATAATGTGTTTTTAACAAAGTCATATCAGTTAGTCAAATAATTCTATTTCTAGATTCCCCTAGGCCATAATAAAAATGTACATTCAAGAAGTTGATTACAACATTACTTACAATAGAAAAAAATTAAGTCCTCAAAATCTGGTATTGAGGATTGGCTAGGTCATTATTTCCCAAAATAGTTTGAAAGACTCACCAATTTTAAGATTGTTAAGTGGTAATTTAAAAAGGGTGCCATGGTCAAGTAACTCTAGTAAATAGTGGTGAGTTTTGTTATTGTATTGTGTTTTTTTTTTTGGTTGCTGTTTGCTTTTGATGTTATTTGGTAGAGGGTCTCACTATGCAGCTTGGACTCATAGTGATCCTCCTAGTTTTAGCCTCCTCAGCATTGGGATTATAGGCATGTGCCACCATGCTTGGTCTTGGGGGCTGGCTCAGAGTATCTGGGAGCAGGGCCAGTGTGGTATTTGGCGCCAGAGTCAAACCCAGGTCCCTGTGCTTGTCTAAGCAGGCGCTTAATCTGCTGAGCTATCTCACTGGCCCTCATAATTGTCTTGTAGAGTATCTAAACAGATTATATTAAATCTGAGTGGCGCTCCTAGGGTATTCCACAGAGTAGAAAACTGGGCAGTTATAAAAGGTGATATGGATGTGTATATGCACAAACATATGCTTTCTGGAAGGTGCTTTTTAACTTTTTTGGAAAAGGTAAATGGTTAGCATGTGGTGGTACTATCTCAAGGTACCTCACAGCTTACATATTATTGAAGGATTTTGAGTTTAGATGAAGCTATAAGCATTGTCTGCATTATGTTCCTACCCTTTATCTATGTATCCATCCATTTTTATTTCTTAAGATCAAACATTTTCCCACTGAAGAATTTTGATCCTTATCTGCTGTGCTAGGTTCCTTCCTTTTGAAGGATTGGATATGGGGAGTGGGAGGAAAGAGATTGGGAGGAAACACTGATGCTGAGAAATCCTGATCAATGAAATCTTTCGAAAGTGCAGGGGCCAGGGTTCGATCCCCAGGCCTGCTGTTCTGGCCCCACCAGGGTGCCCTGAGACAGCAATTGCGACAAGGTGTGGTAGCACATGCATATAATCCCAGCTCTTGGGAGGCTGTAAACAGGTGGATCACTACAAGGCAGATCTAGTAGTGAGACCCTGAACACCTTGTAGACCCTTCCCTAATAGAAAGAAAAAAAAAACCTGAAATAAAAAGTCATTAAGTGTTCTAATACTTTCATGAGTGTAAAAACCATGCCCTTGTATTATGGTGCCAGTATATTTGCCTTGGATTTGAGTAAGCCTTATAAAACATCTTGATCTTTAAGATCAAGGACTTGAGGCTGGGCAAAGTGGGCCTTTCTCTGTTTAATGGCACATACATCAAGTGTGTCACCAGTGGCTAGGTTATCGACAGCCTTAATTAACAGGCTTCATGAATCTTAATAAGTCAGTAAAGATTTTGAGACAGTAGGCCAAGGATAATAATTTTTAAGTGAAACATTTTGCCAGTAGAGTATATAACATGTAAACTTCTGTCTGGAACATTGTAAAATATGAAACAATTTGGGATCTGTATAAAACTGCAGAATACCTTCTTACTATTCCCCTTGGTCAATTGCTAGCTTACTTGAACACTAGTAATATAGGATGAATCATCTTCGGCTATTAGGCTCAGAGCTGAATTTCAGCCCAGAATCCCGTCAGAAGTGTAGGTGTCAAGGCAAAGGACTGTCATCTGGTGATAAGTAGAGATCCTGATAGTGCAGGGATTAGAATTCAGGGCGCTCAGCTGGAAAAGGGTCATTTGTTGGATGAATTATTAGGGCAAACTCTTCCTTCTTGAATGATTCAGTCCTTTAAAGAACCTTGTTTTTATTTTTTGAGACAGTCCTTTTTTTATGTATTTGGGCAGGGTCTAGAGCATACACAGGGTCTCACTATGTAGATTGGACTCATAGTGATTCTCCTGTTTTCAGCCTCCCAAATGCTGGGATTACAGGCACGCTCCCAGTCTCAGCTGCCATCTCAGTGTGCCCCAGGGGCGGGGCTAGCATGGCACAATGAGGATTGAACCCTGGGGTGCTTCTTTCTGCCTAAGCAGGTGCTTTAGTCTGCTGAGCTATCTGGTCAGCCCTTTGAGACAGTCTTGCTGTGTAGCCCAGATTGTTCTCAAACAATCTCCTACCTCAGCCTCTTGAGTGCTGGCATTACAGTTGTTTGCTAGGAAGTCAGGTGTTAAACCTGGCTTAAAAAAACATGGATAGGAAACCTGCATGTAACATTTCTGTGGTTTCTTCTGTGATTTCTGCATTACTGTCGAATCCTGGGATCTGATTGCTGAGGGAGCCAGAGATGTCACAGAAGTCTGTGCCAGTGGTGTGGCCATCCTGCCTGTCATGATGGGATCTTACTGGTGGTGGTGATGACAAGTTTAGTATTTATGGATTTTGTTATTCAGCATCTCCTGCACACTGTTCACAAACTGAGCAAATATGGTACTGGGTTTCATCCTCAAAATCAATGCTTAATGGATGCAAAGCCTAAGCCATTGAAGTCAGTTGCTGCAGGGCCCTTTTCATATGTGAGACCCGGTTCTCCTGTGCAGTTGTATTACCTTCTCTGAGAGGTCTCCCCTCCTGACTTGCGAAAGTCGTGCTGCCCGTCACTCTGCCTGCATCTCTCTATCTGAGTTCCCTGTGTTGTTCCCCTCACTGTCTGGTACTTTTCTTGCATTATCGAGCAGGACTAAGGCATCCTTGGCTGCCAGCCCAGTTCCGGCTCATAGCCGGGGAGCAGGAAGTGTTTCCTCAGTGAGAGGGCTCCAGGGCTTAAAAGTGCCAGGGCTGAACGAGGCTGGCACCCCAAGCCCTGATGTCACAAAACCTGCAGCAGGCACACTTCCACCAGACACAGTTCCTTTGATTATCGTGGCTGGTTCTTGTCACTTGGTGCCGAGTTTTGCACTGCAGCAGCAGCATGAAGCGCCTCTCCCTGCACAGAGCTCTCCAGACCTGACCGGCACCAGGGCCCTGCCAGGAGGCCGAGGCCTGGAGCCTGGGCTGTGGCCACCTCTGGTTATCTGCTCTGGTTTCTCATTCTGTGTTGAGAGCTGGCAAGGGGGAGAATACCAGAGGACAGAAAGTCCTGGAGGGGGAAGATAGAGAGACAGATACCGGGTTTTTGGCGCCTGTTGTTTTTCTTCCCCTCTGGCCACTGCTTTCCATCCATCTGTGGCAAAGGTAGTGGATTTCAGCATCCCAGGCCCGCCAGGAACTGTGCTAATGAGACAGGCATGTGGGGGAGGGGAGAGGGCCCAGCAATGAAAGGAAGACAGGTTCTCCCAACACAGACCATGATACCTGGTGACGCATCTAGCCAGGCTGCACGTAGGCACTGCTTCATCATAGTGCCTGCCAAAACTGTGTGGTGAAAATTGAGGTGGGAGAGAGATGACCATCCAAGAGACCTTTGTTCAGCAGAGACAGGGGATGTGTTGTATTTACGGAGCGTTGGTCTACTTTTATCTCTTACATTTCAAGAGGAATCTGTGAGAGGATTTTTCTAGCCAGTTTAAGGCACTGTGAAAACTAGTCCATTTCTTCTCCTGAAGCTTTGCTTGGCTGGAAATACCTGTGTTTTGAAGGGAAGTCTTTGAGCAGCCTTGTATTTTTCCACGTGCCCCAGGGCTTCGCTACAAGGGACAGGACCTGGATGGAAACTGGAGCCTGGATCTCTGGTGGAGCAGAACAGCTCTTCTGGGGTGGGCATGAAATTTTGCCTGTGTGTCACTTAATTATGCTCCCATGATGCACTAGCTAGAGGAAGTTTTCTGTGTTCCTGGGACTCCCAGGACCTGTTCCTGAGGTTATAAAGCTGCAGAGAGAATGCTTTCACCCTCTGGAAACTGGATTGCAGAGAGTAACTCTAAGCCAAGGAAGTGCATTAACTATATGGACAGAATGGGAAACTCAATTTTATTGAACTTTATTTGAACCCAGATGTTTGGATCCGGGTAGATGCTGATCTGATAATTTTCTGGGAACAAAGACACATGCAGGATCGTGTCAGCAGTTGTAAATATGAGTTAAAATTTAATCTAAAGCCCTGAAAGAGCAGACAGGTGGTTGCACATATATTGGCTGGAGAATTTTACCCCATAAGATGTGCGTGGAGGCACTGACCTTTACTATGTTACTCCTTACATCTGTTTGCCCTAACTGCTTAGGGAGAAATACACTCCAGTCAGTATTTGAGAAATATATTTACTCTCCAGAGGACGCGTTGGGGCCACAGAAATGGGAAGCAGGGCTCAGTCCTTTCACTTTTGCTTTCTCTGTTGTGCCTAGATTTGTGACATTGATTCTGGGGGTGGGGAAGCTCTGGGATCTTGTGGGTCTTTGGATTCTGTGCTCTAGCCTTTAGAGGACTGAGTATCTTGTGTCCCGTGGGGCATCTCAGTCAGAAACTTGCTCCCGTGGCCCAGTTAGCAAGGGAATTGTTGGCTTTTGTTACTTGGCCGCTGAGATTAAGGTTTGTGGTGCAGAACCTCCCGTCCGTTGTGGGAATTTGGTTGTGATCGCCAAGCAGAGTGGTACCCAAGGCACAAAAATAACATTTCATCAATGACTGCTTTTTTCCTTTTGTGTGTACATTCTGAAGCACAGGCTGTTCTCAAAGTGATCTTCCTGTCTCAGCTTCCTGAGTGCTAGGATTATTATTTGTGTGTCACCATGGCCGGCTCATCAATGAATATTTCCAAAGGAACTTTTTGAGTGTGTGGCTGGTTGACTGTCAATTATTATTTATGTCTGGTTCTGTTTCCAATGAGTAGGGGGACAGTAGCACACACACTAACACTCCTGAGGTAACAGAAGAATCTAGCAATAAAAATGACTGTGACGGGGCTGGCGAAATAGCTCAGCAGACTAAAGCTCCTGCTTAGGCAGAGCGCAGCGGCCAGAGCTCGATTCCCAGCGTGGTATGCCACGAAGGTCCCAGCCCTGGGGTGTGCTGAGAGAGCAATTGAGACTCGGCGTGGTGACACATGCCTGCAATACCAGTGCTTGGGAGTGTGAATGCAGGAGGATCACTATGAGACCCTGTACAGAAATGATTGGACCCTAAAATGATGCAACTTTTTTAAAACATGCTGCAGTTTCTCAAAAGTATTATTGCTGGATCTTCTCTCATTCCATAATCTTAATATTTGCAGGTTTCTTCACTTTGATGTTGTAATTAAGATTTTTTGAGTCAGTACTGAATACCTGTAGTCCCAGCTACTCAGGAGGCTGAGGCAGGAGGGTCACAGGCTTCAGGCTAGTCTAGGCCACTTAGGGGGACCATGTCTGTAAATAAAAATTTAAAAGGGCTGGGGATGTCGCTTGCGCAGCACCCTTGGGGCCTTGAGTTGGGGTCCCCAGTCCTTTCTCTGCTTCCTAACAAGATTTCGGATGGCTGTCCTCCTGAAGATGTGGGGCAGATGCGTTTTGCTGTGTGCAGATCATGCTGTGTAATGTTAGTTCTGTGATTGTGTGCGCCTGTGTTTGTCCCGGTGTGTTCTGCGCTTGTCTCGCGAGGTGTTCCTAAGGCAGGCTGTGGTCTCAGCAGCTCTCTGGAGCCCCTGCAGGGGCAGGGCTGGTGGGGCCCTGGCATCAGGAGCTTGAGCTCCTTCATTCTCACTGATGCCTTGGCTCAGAACCCAGGTAAGCATGCCCACATTTCATCTAGAGAACTATAATCAAATGGTTGTGGTTATTTTTACCTTTCTTCAGCTTTTACAAGATCTTATTAGCCTGTGTTTATAGTATGCAATGACTATATTTGGTCATGCAGGTTTGGCACATGTGTGTGACCCAGCTGTTATTTTTACTTTCCCTCCTTTGCTGTTCCAAATGTTTATGATTACTTTTGAGAACACTTTCCTTTCAACACTTACAACAGGGTGTCACAATTGTGCATGTGCTTGCCTTGCCTACAAGCGCAAGAGCTCCCTTTGTGGAAGGGTTTGGCTTGTGCTCAGCCAAGGGGAAACCCCGCCTCCTTTCTTCTTTTCTTTCTTTGTCCTGGGGATTGAACCTTTTCACTTGGCTCCATCCGCAGCCCCCTTTTTATTCTTTATTTTGAGCCAGGGTCTCATTGAGTCACTGAGTTGTCTAGCTTAGGCTATACTTTGGTCCTCCTGCCTCAGCCTCCCAGAGTGCTTGGCTTACAGGTGTGTACCACCAGGCCCAGGCTCTAAAATATTAAGACAGTGGGAGAATGAATTTGAATATTAATTGTCAGTGTATACTTCTGGCTGGCCTCACCCCAAAGCCTAGCCTTTGGAGCTCCTAAGTAAAACCCTGTACATGCTTTCCCTTGTCACCCCACATAGGTCATAAGTGTTGGATGCCTGTGACTCTAGCACTGTGGGAAGCTGAGTCAGGAGAATCACAAATTTGAGTCTATCTTGGGCAAATGAGCAACTTAGTGAAATCCTGTCTCAAAATAAAAATTGATGACCGGCTGGTGGTGCAAGCCTGTAATTCTAGCCCTTGGCACTTGGGAGGCTGAGGCAGGAGGATCACTCTGAGTTCAGTTAGCTTGGGCTATGAAGTGAGTTTAAGCCATTCTGAACTACATGATGAGACTCTGTCTTAAAAAAAAAATCAGGGCTATAGCTCTGCACAAAACCTGGATTCAATCCCCAGGATAGGAAGAAAAGAATTCATCGTGCAGCACATAAGAATGCTAACTTCTATAATTCTACATGTATCAGTGATCAATTTCATAGCTTGTAACCCATGTAACACCCCTAACCCTTGATTGTATATAACTCCCACGTAATATTGTGTGTATAGAAAAATCAGAGTGGACTTGAAGTACTGAAGCTTCGTGGATACTGGCAAGAGATGCAACATTTTTGCATTCCCGGAGTGTCATTCTGAGAGAACACAGTTTTGTGTTGCTCTCTGTCCCTGGCCTTGCTGTGCACGTGGGGTAAGACAGGTGTTATTCTGGGCCATGTGGTCCTGGAGCAGATAGATTGCTTGCCTGTGTGTTTAAATAAGGTATGTCCTCATGGCTGTAGTGAGGTATTGTGGCTCATGGCTGTAATCCTAGCACTCCAGAGTCTGAGGTAGAAGGATCTCTAAGAGTTTGAGGCCAGCCTGGGCTCCATAGTGAGTTCAAATCAGACTGCACTACATCATAAGAGCATCAAAACAAAACAAAACCCCCAAAAGCCAGGTAAATAGCTCAACAACATAAGCACTTACTTGGCAAGCACAAGGTCCCAAGTTCAATACCCAGTATGACAAAACGAAAACAAAAACACCACCAAAAAGAAAGAGAAAAAAGAAAAAAAAAAAGTGTGCTAAAGCTTGGTGGCCTCATGCTTTTCAGTGCACCCTGCGTCTGTCCGGGGTCACTGCCCCAGGGCCGATGGAGCCGCGCTCCCTGGCCCATTTCCGTCTCTGGCTTGTTCTGGTTTCTGTGCCTGGTGCTCTTAACCATAGGCTGAAGTTGCGAACTCCCCACCTACCAACACCCACCTATCCACCCAGAGCCCTCTTGTCTGTTCACAGTGCTGGCATCCACCACTCTCGTCTTTGTTCATTGCCTCTCTGCTTTCGGCTCCTCTAGCTTTGCACGTGTATCTGCTTCCCTCCTTGGCTTTCCTGATGCCAGCCTTTGGCTCAGTCTGCACCCACCGAAGGGGCTTGGTGGCAGCTTCCTGTGCTCCTCCAGGAGTGTGTGGGTCCCTGACTCGTTCATCAGCAGATGGTTCCGGCCGGGTCAGAGGAGGGCCCCGGATGGCGCGCGTGCTTTGTGCGTCGTTCTCTTCCGGGTCTCCCAGGTGAAAGCTGTGTGTGGCCACAGCCTTCTTGTGCACGTGTGCGCACGGAGTCCGGGATGCAGGCTCTGGTGAGAGTGACCTGATGAAGCGCCTGTCCGCCCAGCCCACTGTCCCTGGGCAGCTCTCACCCTTGGGGCGTCCACCTTTTGGTGCAGACCTCTGTTTGACCAAGATTAGTAAAAAAGCGCCAGTGAATTCCCATGGTTTGGTACAGCATATTTTGGAGCTACTGTCACAGGCGTCCACGCATGAAATAAAAGGCAGGGCAGTGAAGAAAAGGCAGGGAAAGAGAAGCCAGGGCCCCTAGAGGGCCCTGGCCTGTGGAATTCGGGGTGTGCCTCAGGGCGTGCACCAGAGCAGCCATGTGGACAGCGGGAAAGGACATTCCAGGTGATGGAAAAAGACCCGAGGACTGGGAAGGTGTAGCTGTAGGGGTAGGGACGGAAGATTTTGAAAACTCTTTAGAGCAGCCCAAGGGAGCCCCTGAAGAATTTCAAGTGGGTGACTGGCTTGGGACTGTTTATCATGGTGTGAATGACGCATGGTGCAGGGGACAACATCTGACTGTTGCCGTGGGTGATGGAGCCCCAGTGGGTTTTTAGATGCTTGTGTGGTCCAGGCAGAGAACTGGATGTGGCCCACGACAGCAAGGAAAAAGGTGCTGGGCTTCATGAAGTGTAAGCAGGTGCTGGTATGCTCAGAATAGGTGGGCCTGGGCCAGCGGAGAGGAAAATGGACCAGTGTTGGGTGTAAGACTTAAAATGTGCTGGTCCAGGGCACTTTCCTTCAGGTCTCCCAGAGCTTGATTGACACTGTGACCGTGACCTTTTTTGTGGCAGTACTGGAGACTGAACATAGAGAGCCCCTCCATCCTCATGGTGGCCTGGTTTATATTTGTAACCCATGGAAAAGTTGGAATTCTAGTGAGTTAATTCTAATCCAACACTTCCAGTGCAACACACAGAAGAATAAAGACACTAAAACATAGCTGTAGTTTCAGGGAGCCAAGGGGTCCTCAGTCCAACCATGATGAAGGCTATCGGGAGCAAAGGCCTCGATCCAGGGCTGAACCCGGGTTTTATTCATTCATGAAGAAGGAGTGGCTTGAGGACGAGTGACTGAGAATGGCAGGAAGTAGGTGAGTACTGTGAGCTGGGCTAGGTAGGAGGCCTGCATCTATCTCGGCAGTATACAGAGAGAAGGATTTGCAGAAAGAGTAAACTGCATTACACAACTGTGAGAGTGTCTAATGTTTTCCGGTAGGTGCTTCTACACTGCTGTGTAATCTTTCAAGCCCCAGGAAGTCCTAGTCTCTATCTAGAGGCTCCACTGCAGCCAGCAGCATGGAGCATTGGCTCGTCATCCCACCCGCATCCAGCTCACGCTAGGGAGCAGCCGGTGAGGGGGTTGTGGGGAAACACCCTTGCCACCCTCAAGGACTGTCACCAGCACCTGGATGAGACTGACGTGCATTGTTTGAAGCCAATTGAAAAGTCCTGGCCAGCTCCGTACATGGAAATAGGTCAGGCTCAGCTAATTGGAGACAGTTACTCCTGTTTGAAGGAGAATCGTCCAGGTGGCCCTCCACCCAGGTGAGTGGAGGGGTAGGCTCAGGCCCAGCTGTGCTGGCTGTGTTAGAACAGAGGCCAGGAGCAGGACAGCGTTGTGGACAAAGTTGAGATTGGATTCTGGGTAGCTGGTGGAGCGACACAGTGTAGGTGGTGGACTTAAAGGGTGGCCAGAGGCAAGGAACTACTTTTAGAAAGCCTCAGGGTCAGCTTCACCTTTGTAACATAAATAGAGTTATAGTTTTTGAAAATCATCTTGTAGCTGGAGCGCTTGCTAAACTTGGGTTACTGGCTCCAGGATCCGATCAATTGGTTAATATTTTAGAATTATGGTTACTTAGTTTACTGCTGCTGTTTTTCCTCCCATGGCATGTTTGTTGTTCTTTTTGAGACTGGCTCTTACTTTGTATCCCAGGCTGGCCTAGGAATCATATTGCTCTGTATGTTTCGGCTTCCTGAGTGCTGGATTATAGGTGTTCCCGGCTCCCCATTGCATCTTGGTCAGGAAGTGTAAGGAACTTTACACTGAATGAAATTTCAGTAGCATTTGTATTTTTTTCATATATATTCTGTAAGAAAGGCTGTGTTTTTTGGAGAAAGAAAGTTTCTTCATGTTTATGCAACACTATAATTATTCCTGGAAAAAAGTAGCAAAGGATGGTAATATTAATCTCATTTTAAAGTGGGGATAATGGTCTTAGACAGCTAAAAGAAAATCTATGTGCAAAACAGAGCCTGGAAAACTATTTCAATGCAACTTTAATTGCATTGAAAAGAGTAGGACGTTTAATGTAACTCTGAAGAGAATGTCATCCTAGATTACTGATTTCGGCTTCAGCAGAGAGGACAGGGTAAAATGCAAATTAAAAATAAATTAAGAGCAGATGTTGAAAAATACCTTTCATTTAGGGAATAATTAAATTGTAGAAAGGTCATTGGAGTTTAGTCAATAAAGCTGGGACGCTCAGAAATCATAATTATTCAGCAAACAGATGATGCTGAATAATTATGTGAATGACTGTGCTGCTCTGTGGTGGAGTTTTAGGAACAGAGGAAGGAAGAGGCTGGTTTTGTCATGCTGTTTGCAGTTTCATCTTTCAAATTCTCACATTCAGCAGACGCGCTTCAAATTGCACCGTGCAAGCTGGTATTCCAGAAGTGGTGGCTCCGTTAGCTTTTATTAATTTATTGTTTTGAACAGGGTCTCACTGTGAACTTAGGCTGGCCATGAAGCTCACTGGAGCCCAGGCTTTCTTGGAATTCACAGTGATCCACCTGCCTCAGCTTCCAGAGCACTGAGAGTATTGGCAGGTGGCTCATTCCATAACTTGTAAGAAAATATAAAGGATCTCATTAGAAGGTACCTGCAAGGGGCCAGGGAGATAATGGTCTTAGACAGCTAAAAGAAAATCTATGTGCAAAAAAGAGCCTGGGAAACTATTTCAATGCAACTTTAATTGCATTGAAAACAGTAGGACGTTTAATGTAACTCTGAAGAGAAGTTGGCTCAGTGGTCTAAGGGCCTGCCTGGCAATCTCAGGGACCCAGGTTCGATCCCTGGTACCATATGCCGTGCCGAACACTGAAGCCAGAAACTGGGTTCCAGTGCTGGGGAGCCTGAGACAGGAGAATCATTACCAGTCTGAACTGCATAGTAAGACCCTGTACCAAGTAAAAGATTAAAAATAAGAGAGAAAGCTGTTGGGTCATGTGTTGGTGATGCCTAGGTTTCGGTTTGGGACTCTGCTCTTGCGTATGGTACACATTTGGATCCATACCTCGTGAATGAGATGCGAGCCCAGCTATCAGATATGTGTTATCTAGATAGGGTGGTTACTGTGGGATTTCAAGAACAGTTTTCAAATAGAACAGTGTCATGTTTTGTGTCTAGTTGTCCCCCCAAAGCCTCATGCGGCCATTGAAGTGGCTTCTAGAGTTTGTGATTAATTCGTGATGAAATACTGGGATTAAGGGTGTAAATGCTATGCCTTGCTTGGGGCAGGTAATCTGCGTACAAATGTGAAGAAGGGAAATGGGCTTGCTAGCTGTGGGAGCTGCTGCCCCTGCCTTGTGCCGCTCTGCCTCCGAGCCTGGTTGTGAAACCTCCACGAACCAGAAGCTAAATGAGCCTTTCCTTCCTTAATTTTGGGTGTCGGGTATTTTGTCTCTGCCACAAGGAAAGAGTAACAAAGACAAACAGCATGGGTTGCTTTATGGGCTTATGGGACGGCACCCCATTCCTGTATTTCCAGGAGCCTCAGGAAAGACACCTTGGAGGTGGAGTCTATGAGTGGATTGGAAGAACAAATACGAGGTGGGGAAAGGGTGGAAAGAGCTTTTAGGACAGAGGAAATTAGTGGCATCACAGAATTTTTGAGGAAAGAGCTGTTACTTCCTTACTTTGGCAGTGCTGGGGAATTGAGCTGGGGCCAGTTAGTGGGGAGAGGGGTGCTGCGAGCCAGTATTAGGAGTTTGGGTGGCAATGGAAGGATAATGAGGAACCCCCAAATGGCTTAGATGTTGAAAAGTTTTTGTATTTGCAGGAAATGTTACATCAGATATACATAATGCTTTTATTGGATCTCTATCAGTTATTCATATTTTGATATATTTGCTTTAGACCATTATTTATTTGGGGCTTTAGACCATTACTTATTTGGGTCTTTTTGGAGTAGGGTTTTGCTATATGGTTCTGGTTAGCCTTGAACTCATTTTACAGCCCTAGGTTGATCTTGAACCCACAGAGATCCTCCCACCTCAGCCTCCTGAGCACTGGAATTACAGGCGTGTGCCAGCATGCTCAACATAGACCTAAAAAGCTAATTGCAACAGCAAGATACATCTCAGAAACAATTCTGAGAGTGAGATGTGGTGGTGTACATTTGAAATCCTGAGGTAGAAGGATTGCCACGAGTTCTAGGCCAGCCTGGGTACCATAGTGAGCTCAAGGCCAGCCTAACGTGCATGATGAGGCCCTGACTTGAAAACCCAAAATAATTTAAGCAAAACAATTTTGAGTAGAAACAAAGCTCAAGTTGTACAATGTATTGAATGATATCATGTATGTGTAAAGTCCAGGTATTTGGCTGAAATGACTGTGCTGCTTATATATTCATATATATAGCAAACTCTGCAAATGTTTGTGGAAATTATAGACGCTGAATCAAAGGGCATGAGGATTTCTCTCAATATATTGAGAGAAATCCTCATACACAGAGAGACAGACAGACACACACACATGCACACACACACACACACACACACACACACACACACAGAGGTCTTCTACTGCATCCATAGTATTGAATTCCTCAATAAAAGTAGAAGTAGCATCTGAAACAAATAATAAAAAAGTAATGTATCAAAGCTGGATAATGACTGTCACAAGCCAGTTCCTTGGAAGAAGAATCGAGAGCTGTGTGCATGAGAGGTGTTCCTGAAGGAAGCAGGAGGAAGAATTGGCAGAGAAGAAGAGCTCTGTGGTCCAGCTCGAGCCTGGAGAGGGAAGCCTGGGTCCAGGTGGCGGAAGAGATGAGGCTGGGGTTGTGCGTCCTGGGGTGAGACTGTCGAAGCTGAAGGATGGGAGATCCTGGGGCCCAAACCAAGCTGGTGGCGGTGGGGAAGGAGGGAGGGCAGAGTTGGGAGACGCTGCCTCAGAAGCGCCCAGCCTGTGGTTCTGCTGCTAGGATCAGGGTGAGTAGGCACAGGGGTTTCCGAAGGACAAAATCCTGTGATAATGTTTGACCCATTTTTGCATATAATGAATTTTTATTTGTTGACGAATCTTCCCCTTTTGTTGCTAAAAGTGGAAAATAATCAGCCACAAATTACTAATTAACAGCCTGGTTCAGATTTTATTTATTTTTTTATTAATGGAACTTGTGCTTCATCAAGCTCAGGTAGAGTGGGTATCAGCGCTTTTTTCTTTTTCTTTCTGACAGCAAAGGAATTTTCACCGAAAATTCCTGCTGCTCTTAGTGTAACCACTCTCAGGTGGCTTCTTTTCCACAGTCCTCACAGTCCTGCGAAGGTGAGTCGGCGGCGTCCCCTTCTCTGACCTCACTGTGAGGTGCCTTTTCTTTCCCTACCACTCCCTATCCTTTCTTAGCGGCTTCAGCTCTTGGGTCTGTCACTACCCAGAAGTTGCTGTGTCTCAGACATGTCGTGAGCCCTTCGGTGCCACATCACTTCATCTCCTGAGCTTTGCCTTCTTATCATCCTGCCTTCCGCTCCATGGTTCCATCCTCTCGTCTCAGCCTCCCGAGCAGCTAGGATGCCAGGTGCGCACCGCTGTTCTAGCTTCCCTCTTCGTTTTGGCTGATTCTTCTGCCCAAGTTGGAGGGCAGCGCACTGTCCTTCATCCTTGCTCTGTTACCTGGTCACCTGGCCGCCTCCCGTGCCGTCTGAACACTGGACGCACATTTCTCTCTGGTCGGTTTCCCCCTTGGACCTACACTTACGTTCCAGCTGTGCTGAAAACATGAACTCTCGATCTCCCCTGAGGCCAGGCCGCCTTGCCTGTGCCTGATGGAGACAGCCTGTTTTTCCAGCTGCTGTGTCCCCAGTGTCATGGTCATCGTCTTCATCACAACGAGCTCATCAGCCAGTCCTCCTGCCTGTGTTGCCCAAACACTGTTTTGGTAGCACTGGGGCCTATTTTAGCATCTCTACTGCTGCTGCCCTGGCCCTGACCACCCTCTCTGTTACCTGGATCTCTGCATTTGTCTCTTACGTGGTTTCCCTGCTTCTGCCCTGGGCCAGTGCTGTCATTTGGAGGTGTCGCCCAAATGTCATGTGTTAGAAACTTAAGCCCTGGATTCGCATGGTAGCAGTGTGTGGAGATGGGGCCTTTGGGAGGCGATCTGGTCAGGAGGATTCCGCCCTCGTGAGTGGACTTAAGCGGTCGGAGGTTACTGGAGGACGGAGGGAGCAGCTTTGTGGTCGTGAGCTCCCGATGCACACGTTCTCTCTTTGAGGTCTTTTTGTTACACCAAAGGTGCCCTGTGCCGCGGCAGGCTGCAGCTCAAAGGACTGAAATGCATATTTTTTTTTTTCCTTTATATCTCACCGAGACTCGGGTAATAAAAGCTGAAGACCTTCAGTCACCTGCAGGGCTGGGGGCATCCTGCTGGGCTCCCTCTCCTGGTCACTTCTGGGTGCCCGTCGGGTCCCCACACACCTCCCAGGTCAGGGCTTTGGCCTGGGACCCTTCCAGCTGATCCCTGCCCAGCGCCTGTGCGTCGCACGCCTGCTTCCCGCCTGGTCACGACAGCACCTTCCATCCTCTGCGCATGGCTTTCTCTTTCTGCGAGTTTCTTCCTCTCTGACAGTTTGTTAATTTATCGCTTGTCTCCTCCTGTGGGAATGTGAACTGCGCAAGGGGTCAGGTATTTGGTCTGGGTTGGATTGCAGGCATTTAGAACAGTGCCTGGTGCATAGTGCGTGCTTGATAAATCTATGTTGGGTGGGTAAACAAATTGCATTCTTTCCCTTTTTTTATTTTTAAAGAATACAAAATAGTGATAGAAAAAAAAAAGTTTTAGAAACAATACAAGATTTCCCTAGGGGCTTGCCAGTTACTCAGTTGTTTAAGCGCCTGCATGGGCAAATCCAGTGAGGTGAGGAGGACCACGGTTGGATCCTCAGCTCCATGTGCCACGCCAGACCCACCCTTAGCAGCCTGAGCCAGCCCCCCAAAAAAACGCTTTCACTAAACAAAGTAATAAGAATTTAACAATGGTTGCTGTATTACATGATGCTATCGTCATATTAGTTGTTCAGATTACCAGACATAAATGTGTAAGATTCATTTAAAAAAACAAAACAGCTGGGTGTGGTGGCACAGGCCTGTAATCCTAGCACTTGGGAAGCTGAGGCAGGAGGATTGTTGTGAGTTCGAGACCAGCCTGAGCTACAAAGTGAGCTTAAGGCCAGCCTGAACTGCATAGTGAGACCCTGTCTCAAAAAGACAAAACAAAAAAACAAAAAAAAACAGTAACAAAGAAGTTATAGGAAATTCAAAAGAGGAAACAAAATCAGTTAAAATTTTTTTTTTTTTTTGTTTTAAG